>JAQGAA010000745.1:0-19520 GCA_034696425.1 Isotoma viridis
AAGTCTTTCTTGTTTGAAAAGCATTGCATTTCACATTTATTAAGTCACATGTCACATTACACTTTAAGGTCATAGGTCAGAAAGAAAGCTTTTGTGTAAACTTTTGACTGCGAACTTAAACCTGGTACAGTCAGTGCAGTGTCCATTTGAAGCCTGCGATGTCGTCAAATCCAAGTTATCGCGAGCCTAGAAGAGAGTTCAGTGCACGTGGCAGTGGCGGAGGGTTCCCTCGGGGACGTGGACGAGGAGGTTTCAATAAACCTAGAAGATACTGGGACAATGATGATTATTATGATAGAGAAAAGGTAAGGTATTTGCAAAGTGCTAATAATTGGTGATTGTACTTTGATTAACAATTAACCTTTGACCTTGCACCGCATGTTTTTAAATCAGAATAAAATTGCTTATTCACGTGTATGTGATATGAAGTACTAACATTGACTGATATTCGTCTGTTCTTCTATCTTTAATTGCACAGGACCACGGTGGCAGAAGAAGGTACTCAAGAAGTCGCAGTAGGAGCAGGAGTAGAAGCTACAGCCGTAGTAGAAGCAGAAGTCTCAGCCCGTCAAGGCGTCGACGTCGGTCTTCAGAATATGAGCCTAAAAGCCAAGGTGCGACTTCCGGTCATGCTGAGAATAATCAAGAACAGTATGAACCTTACGTACCCACGCAGATGCCACAAACAATGCAGTCAGTAAATAATTGGAAACCAGCTTCAAATACTGCTGTGGATGCAATTGCACACACAAATGGTGGAGGAAATCGCATACCTCCAGTTGGATCTGGGTCACTAAATCCTTATGGTACAGGGACACCACTGGACGCAATTCAAAATTTGCGAGGACTGCAACAAACACAAAATTTTCAGCATCAATTGCAACAAGACAGTATTGACATTGATGACCCATCTTTAACATTTGGTGGGTATGGGTATCAAGCTCCATCAGCTGTGACCTCCGCTCCGGCGCCGGTGCCTCATCTTCAGATGTACTCGCAACCAGAAATTGTTTCAAGTCTAAATTTGGACAAGGTTCATCAAATAGAACAGAGTCCTATTACCTCTCATTCCTCGAAAAAGAAGAAAGAGAAACGGAAGAAAAAAAGAGCAGACGAAGAAGTTCTTCCTCGTCTAGTTCTTCATCTGATGACTCTTCTGATTCTAGACGACGTCGAAAGTCGGTAAGTACAGAAGAATATTATTTGTAACTGTATATCTAGTATGTCAGATCTAGGATCTAGGTTTCATATTCTCATGATGATTTTATTGACAAGCATATGTCAGATTATTTTTGTTGACACTCATTTTCCTGAAGAAATTATCATGTATAAGAATATCGAATTAGTGCATTTTTGAGTATTTTACTCATTGTGGTGTGGTCCATTTATTTGTAGAAACGAGGACGCGATAGTGAAGAATCGTCGGACTCTTCATCAGAAAATGACGAAGGTAATTAATTATTTACTGAGTCTGCGTTTAAGGGAATTTTGTTATTGATCCTTAATGCATCAACATTCACGATTTCTTTGTTTGTAGACAAAAACCAAAAAGACAAGGAAAAGTCTGTTTCCAGTAGTGGCAGCGGCTTAACTGATCTACAACGAGCAGCGTTGTATTCGCAGAAAGAAAGCTACCAAAATAAGTGGGAGATATTGGAAAGAGAAATAACTAAATTGCAAACGAAGGAAGATGAGTTGAAGAAGACGCGAGCGGACATACGGTTGATAGAAGAAAACTTGAAGTTACAGGTAACCAAAAATAAATGAAAATAATTAGTTTTATATCGTTTAAAAAAATTATAATCTGATTCATGACAAATCAATGATGTCAAACACTAGACAAGCATATATCTGATATAGTTGAAGAATTATTAACGTCTGAGGGTTGTCATAAAATACCTAGTTCAATTGTAGGGGTAAAAAATACCATAAAAATCAACAAACAGTTAAATATCACTTTCCCTGTTTTATTCTAATAAAGGCTGAGCTCAAAGGGAGACACAAAGCAGTCAACATAGTACTAGAAAAAATCAATGACGTCCTTAAAGTGGATAAAGCTGCGCTTGCAGTTGAAAAATCTCGAGCGCCACACCCAACTCCTCCACCTCCTCCTAAAATTGGTCAAGGTCAAAGTCAGTCTACTCTTAAAGTTGAAGAGGTAAATCAAATTTTATACTTGCATTGCATATAAAGCGAAAAATTATTATTGCTGTTTTAGCTTAATACTATATATAAAATTTTTCATGATGTAGAAACCTGTCAAAAGCGGCTTAAGTTTGATTGTGAACTAATTACCTTGTGATTTTATAAAACCTTTCAGGAATGCAGTTTTTCTCTCCGGTGGAAGGCTGGTATTGTCGACTTTGCAACGTCTGGATGGGGGACCAACATTGTGCGACAGATCACTTGAAAAGCATCGAGCATAACAGCAATTATATGGTCAGCACAAACAACCACACACATTTAATAAGATTATTAATTTGTTCAGTTGCTTGAATTGAAAGCTTTGCAATGTATCATCACCTCACACCTAAGTGGAGAATGGCGTTGATATGTAAAACTGGATTTAAGAGTATCCAAGACTAGAAACAAATCCTTTTCCTGCACCAATATCTTGATTGAGAGATTATTCCTTTTTCACTTAAAAGTTAGCCATTCAACTTTGCTGGTGTTACTTTAAACGAGTAGGTACGAAAACGAGTTTATGGGGGCGAGAATTAGAGAACAGGGCGTGCTAATCGATACTTTGTATTAAACAGAGTTTTATCACCGAAAATCCGGAATGGGAGGAGAAGTGGAATTTTAATCGTGAGAAAGCTCGAATTCGTGCTGGTTTGGATGAAAAAACTGGATCCAGAAAATCAAGGTTTGAAGAGACATCTCCAGCCCTGACTCCTGTGACACTTCCAGCTGTTGTTAATGTGGATGACAATAGAAGTATCCGTGTTCAGATGCGAAATACCATCAAAGTGGATGAAAACCGGAGTGATTTTGTATCTAAACCAGATAGTTCATCCAAAGATACAGGCCTTGACGAATGGATGGGAAAGCCACAGAAGGTTGCATTAGATATTATAGATACTCAAAAGTTTGCAGAGATCGTCCGACAAAAACACGGAAACAGCAAGTTGAAAGAAGAAGAAAAGGCTCAGAATAAGGTAATTGAGCCACCATCCAGATCATCGCCGTCTCGACTGCAACTGCAACCCAAAGAACGTGAGAGGGATTACAGGAGGGATGATGGTGACAGAGATAGAAGGAGGCATGACAGAGTAGAGCTACAGATATCTTCACGCGAGAATCGAGAAAAAGACCGATTTCGAGACAGTAGAGGAGGACGTCGAAGGTACGTTTAAACTGAAAGCAGAAAACGTTTTCAGATTTCACATGTCTTATTCGTATATATGTAGAGAAATCGTATGCAAAGTATGATTATGATGCTGATCAACAAGCCACTTATGTTTCGTACTTACATTTTTCATACTTCGGTCATTACAGGAGCAGATCTCGATCAAGGTCACGAGACAGAGGATATCATAGCAGGAGGAGATCAAGATCTCGATCTCGATCAAGGGATCGCGACCGCAAAGACCGAGACCGCAGCACGCGTGATAAAGCTGAAACGGTTAAGAAACTTCCGATGATTGGTAAAATGCCGTTGTACAAGAGGCCCCAAAACACTCTCAGAGATAAGGATAAGGTATCAGAAGGAAAGGAATCCCCTACAAGGTCTGCAACTAGTAGTGCACCTGAAGGTTCGTCTAAACCAGTTGACAGTCTAAAGCATCTTGGACACCAGGAGGAATCTAACACTTCAGCTCCCAGTGAAAACTCGATGAGCGGGTTTGGTGTTTCACAAGGGCCATCTCATGCAAGATTAGGCTTCGATGGAGTTTCAAAAGAATTGAGCGCTAATAGTAGCTTTGGATTTAACCCATCCTCCGGTGAAAATGGTAAGTTCGTTCCAGTGGATAGTATCCGCGTTGTTGTAGCAGATACTGAATTAAAACCTCCAGGAGAAAAAGAGGCTCCTGGTGGGATAAATCTTCCCGATGATCTTCAGCAGGCGTTGGACATAATTTACAAGGGTGGAGGAAAGCCAATCACAATTCCACCACCTTCTATGTCTACTTCTATTCCTACTTCAGTACCTCCTCCGATTCCTATTCCGACAGCTGTTCCTCCTCCAGCAACAACTCCATATGGTAAAGCTTTACTTTTTCTAATGAACTTGCTTTTAAGTTTGTAATTAGTGAGCGTTATCATCGACGTTAACTTATACTTACAATTTTTTCCGTGTTTTTAACAGGAGACTTTTCGTCATCTTCAGGATCAGCATACCCTAGCTACATGGGGTACGAGCCATATCAATTGTCCTTCGATGGGTACGGACCTGCTACTGGATTCGATGAAATGGAAGAGGTCATTTCAGCTGGGAATGTTCCAGTTGATACTACTGCATCAGTTGTTCCGTCTACCGTATCTCAACCAGAAAAAGACGTAATTAATACGGAAGAGGTAGAAGACGATATGGACGATTTGAGAATGCTTGGTATAGATGTAGACGATGTTGCGGTAGTTAAACGCTAAAGGGGAAAAAGCATTATGTTGTGTAATCATTCATTATGTTTATCTTATCTTAACTAACTACTTACTTATTTTTAACTGTCAGTAATAAAACTTTTTCAAAACGGATTTCACGAAAAAATGTCTTCATCTACCAGCTCATACATTTTCATTTTCTTAAAGATGCAGATATGAAGTTATGATTTTATAAATCGTGTTTCAAACAGCTTTAAATATAGTTTACTCTTTACTCGGAACTGTTAAATCACAGCAACCTCTTACCCTTTCTATTTTATTCGAAATTATTGTTTTATTAACATTGTTTAAATCATGTGATGGGCATGGTAGACAGTATTTTTTTGCTATTTAAAAAACGGGTTTGAACTAAGTTTTTAGAAACATGTGTAAATGAAGTGATCTTCCTTGAGTCCCTTGTATTTAGTTTTACAATAAACTAATTTTCGTAATTGTTTTCAAACGTAGTTACAGTCTTTTATGTATTCATCCCAGTGCGTTTATGGAATCAAGTGAAATTTTTGGCCAACTATGCCCATTGATAAGCTTCTTTTATGGCAATTGTTTTATACTGGGAGCTAAGTTAGGGACTTTGGGAGGAAACTCCTGAAATAAGACGAGTCCGGGTATATGTTCGATTTTTATGACATATTATCAAAAGTGAAAACAGATAAGACGACTCCTAGTATACGACGAGATGTAAGTTATTCATAAAAGGTCAAAAACATAAGAAATGAGAAAAGGTATATTCAGAAAATTTTACCTTCTTGTTCTCAAAAAAAGCTAAAACAGAATCTAAATCGTAATTATTATAACCCTTTGTGGCTTTATGTGGATTCGATGTGGCAATTTAGTTGAAATAATGCAAAATATTTTTTTTGGCAACGATTGGTATACTAGTTTACTCTTTTTAATTGTATTTATTACATGAAGCATGTACTTCAAAGCTAGTCTCATAGCCACAAAATACAACAAGCAAATAGCTATATAATCGTTAAAATTTGGCTGATATTTGATATAAATTCATTCTGCTAACCCTGATTTGTTAAACATTTTCAGTAGTATTATAATTCTACCTAATTCATCAGGACTAATTTTTAATAAAATGTCTTGATAACAACATAAGAGGGTAGGGAACAAGGAATTATCAAATACCTCTAAGCGCGCTTAAAGGAACATAATCTACACAACCCCAGTGTTACCTGAATCGGATAGTCATAGATGAGCTGTTAAAGTTTTTCGTGTAATTCAATTTTGACTATGAGTGAATAGTGAAATAAGAACCTCGAAAAATGCAAACCCTTCTCCCAGTCAGTTAAATTAAATTATGCTGATTACATACAAAATACGACGACGAAAGGAAGATATAAGATTATATTACTACACACGACAATACCTTTAATAACGCGCTCAGAGACAAAAGATATCGTACAAATACCATTTCTACAATTTCGGAACTATTACACTTTAGATAGATCATCGAATTCATTTTGCAGTATAATAGTTTCCTCAATTTCAAAACTCTCAGTCACTTGAAAATCGTAATAAAGAAAATCTTATGATTCTCAACTTCAGTACAAATGGGTACAAGTCAGCATTAAAAACTATTTAAAAATAAACAATATACATAATCTATTTTGCGATACTAAACGAATCTAAATCAACAGGTTTCGAGATCCACGTCCCTAAATTTGACTCTTTCATGTGAAGCAAAAATTTTTGCTTGGCGATCTGAAAATAAGATTTAGGTAATATTATATAATTTTCTCGTCCATAAAATACTCGATAAAATAGTGACAATCAAAAGCAGAGCACATACTTGATAGTCTTCTGCTAGATATTTTGCCTCTTTGTAGCTCAATTCAGCAAAATTTGCTCGGTGTCCAGTTTTGTTCTTGTAGAATTTAAGAAATCTCATAAATGCCACACGCTTGGCAAGTCTTGAAGCCACGCCTCCAGGTTCACAACGGCCTTTAGATGCTGCAAGTATTTCAGGAGTAGACCATCCTAACCTCCAACACATAGCATGATTGGGACTTTTCTTCACTCGCCGTTTCTCTTCATGTGTTACCATCAACAAGTGTGCTTTATTAATTTTAAATGGTTCTGGAATACGTCCTGCCAACGCCTCAATTCTTCCAAGAACAGCCCTGCAATTCATAAAGGGATATTAGCATCGACTTATCATATATCAGTGTACAGATAGAAGATTCCGTCCTCATTTCCTGGTAACCTTTTGAAATGAATTGGATGATGCAAACTTCCAAGTATTATGGACGAGTAGTAGACAGGATAGATGAGATTGGAAAGCAAAGCCCCTTGCATTCCTACTACATTCCAACGACACACTTTATCAGAGCAAGAAATCGTGTATAAAGCACTCCCTTGAACGATAGAGTCCCACGTTTGTGGACCTACATTAACAATGATGAATGATAAACAAACTTAACTTTGAATTGTCATTATGATTTTAAGATAATCCAGACAATGTGTTATATACCAGTAATGAGATTTGAAACTGGAATGGTTCCCTCGCCAGCCTCAACTTTAGCCCGGAGAACACCTCTGTTCTTTTTAGAAGGGTGAGAATCCTCTAAATCCTCTATTGTTTCCTTTTCTTCCTCAATTTCGATACCTTTGGGTGAAAATATTCTGAAAAGCATTATAAAAGATTAATAAACTTAATAATTAGTCTGCTAAGGAAGCAAAACTAGTTTTATATGCGGATAGCGACAGGGACACACCTGGCATCTCCACAAGGAGAGGTACTAATGTATAGATGAAACTTTACATCATTTTTAATTTTATAAAGATTACGGCCATCAGTCTTATCTTCTTCTAGAATTGACTCTTCCTTCTCCTCGTCAGATGTTGCATATTCCATCAAATCTATCTGAGAATATAAATAATCTCGAAGACACCTTGTCGCAAGTATTTCAGCATGACAGTCATTAACAGCTAGTCCGTCGACTGACATACAATCACCTTCAATGCATTTTGTCCCAGTTGTGACTGCAACGACGATCCCATTTTCCAACATTGGAACACCTCTTGTCATTACAATCCCAGCAATAACCTAGACATTTAATAAAAATCAAGAACTGCTAAATATGAAAAAATAAGATATTAAATGACCAACTACGCAACGTTCAAAGAACTAAAGAACTGTCACAAATTTTAGTTTGAGCACCTTTTGTGGTACATGCAATTCGTCATCTTTCATGAGTTCTTCATATCGCTCGTTGATAATCCTGCAAAACATACCAAAAGAATCGAGAATTTTTGTTGATTTAGTTATTGGCAATTAATTTTAAATTCGAATTGAGTTCTATCAATGTTCTAAGTTATTTATGTTAAGTTGTGTGTGGAAAGGATCTTTGAAATTTTTAGACTAGTCCAACAGCCCAAGAGTATTACTTTTACTGTCGTGCATCTTGACTTGTTTAACTAACCTGCATATGTAATCGCTGAAGGTATAGTCATACTCAGCTACATTTGGGTCTTCACTGAAAAATTCTCGATTCTCATCGGTGATCATAGAGATTTGAGGCTCTGGTGCTCGCACAGCAAGTTTAGAAAGTTTTGCTACTTGAGGTGAAGCCATTACAAGGGATCGGTAAATATTTGAGCCGAGTATACCAATGAGTGCTTGTTTACCCGCATTAGATTTGGCTCGTTTTTTACTGCCAGCTGGTTTATTTCACAAAAACATGGTATCTTATAAAACAATACTCGATTACTTATTCTTATTTGTAAATATAATAAAAATTCGGAATTGAATGGGTACCTTTTCCCTCAAACACTTGATTGGAGTACTTCAGCCGCACAGTAAATACTTTATCATGTGCAGGTCCAACTTCACCAACTTCTTCATATTGGACAGATTCAGATCCCACCAAAGTATTGAGAGCGAGTAGAACATTTTCCTCAAAGTTTGGAATGTTCTGAAGGCGCTTGATCAATGTAATATCTACAATAGCTATAAAATGGCAAAGAGAGTGCTTTTTTATTACAGATATTTTATGTTCTTATAAATCTAACTTTAATTATGTTGGCTCATAAATTGCATCTATGAATTTTACTTACGTTGTGAAAGGGTAGGAATGCCGCAAGAGGTAAAATCAGTTTGAACTAAATCATCGGATGCGAAATCGAATTGCACGGGAATATTCAAGGCAAACTCAGGAGTAGTTGTTCCTAATGGGCTGTAATGAGGATTAGTAGGCAGGACATAAGAAACAAAATTGAAAAGAATGTAAGTTAACGTAAAACGTGTTTAGTAAAGTAAAGTAGAGTAACCCCTTACATTTTTGGTGACGTTTCTATTCGATCCGAGCTTTCAATTCCATGTGGTTCCGTTGAGGTCCGTCTCAACAGGCCTTCCAATTTCGGAGGTATTTCAACCCCAAGTTGCGCAAGAATCTTTTCCGCAGCATCGTTTTTAGCAATTTTCTTTGATCTACCCTCACCAATATACTCCTTTCCATCTCCTGTGGACTAAAGAAGCACAAAGGCAAAAACTCTTATTAATTTCAACTTTTGAGAAAAGACGTGACTGTAAACATTTAATCTGAGCTGATAAGTTAACCATACCGGAAAGACTACTTTGCATTTGAATCGAGGTTCAGATTTTGGGCCTAGAGAAATGTCTTCATATTCGTAAGCTAGTTCGGGGCTGATGTCATTTATTAATGCAGAGGCTGGTCTTTCAGGCGTTATCTTAAGCTTTTTAATCACATCCTCTGCATCTGGAATGACAAGTACAATAATAATGTAATGAAGTAGTTGCTGAAAAGAAGTGCATTAGTTAACAGACAACGATAAACAAACAATTAAATTTTTATTGAAGAACCTTGGCCACTAATATCAAAAGCCCTCTTCTTCGCCTTTTTAGATGGCTTCTTTGCTGCATCAACATCCATAGCATCCTCTTTCTCTTGGCCTTCAGCAATAAACTGAACAAAACCCGTCATCGGCCCTCTCCCTCTAGCACCACGTCTACTTCTACCTCTGCTTCGCCTTTCATTTTGTCCATCCGGTTGAAAGTACCTAGTTCGACCTTTATTATACGTGGACGTCACACTTATCGGGTTATACATTTGTAACGTGTTTAACAGCTGATCTGGCCCTTCAACATCATCCGAATAATCCGGTCGGTCCGGACCTTCATCCTTTATAGGAAACTTTCTTGAGAACACGTATTCGGTATCTTTAGGGTTATAAGTGTAAGAGTGAGAGTTGTCTTCATTAATTACTGCTTGAGGAAGAGTTAACGGAGGTGGTGCATCAGAGTAGTTTTCACAGATTCCTGGAATCACTGCGGAATCGCCAGCCCCAAAGGCGTTAACGCCGTTGTCTTCCGTCGTTTCCATCTTAGATCCTAGATCCCACCCAAACAATGCTTTCTACATAATGACATAATATTATTTACTTATGATAATTAGTTGTTTTAGTACTTAGAAATGTGCTGTGAATTGATGATGAGAAATATTTTGGTATTTGTATATTTATATGTGCAATGTCGATTGATTGATTGCAGAATTCAGATCAGATTACGGATTGTTATTGTGTCTTGGGTCTGTTAGTCTGTTCCGTCTGGAATAATTTCAAAATTTGCAATCAATGTGTCAATCCACAATAATCTATAAAATGCACTGCAACTGCATCTGCAGCTTGCACAAAAACATTGTCCTCTCTTTCGACTAATTTGGGTTGAGTATTCAATCTTGAAGTCAAGAGTCAAACTATTTTTAAACAGATTTATTCACTTTTTTGACTTTACTGAAAAGGAATAAAACAGAAAAAACTAATAAGTTTTTTTGATGTCCAATTTAATTTACACACAAAACTCAATACAGCAAGAAAGAAAAAACTTAAAAATGGACGCAAGGTTGAAGGGTGCCATTGCCATTTGGGGCATTGCAATACATAAATGTGTCTGGAGGTCTTTGTTTCTTTTCATGAATACTTTCTTTACACATGGACTGACTCTATAGAATATCATACGCAAAGATAGGCAGGCAGGCCTTTCACTTTCATGTCTGCACACAGCTAAATTATAAATGAAGGATGAAGGCCGATTAGGGCTGTAGCTGTAAGGGCTGATCCACTTTTTCATCTCATCATGAATTACACTATGCAAATTTCCCATGCACATATTTTTTTAAATAATAATAAATGTGTATCATACCAAATGCAATGATTATAAAATCTAAGGATTTTTAAAAAAACCGAAAATAAAACATTAATTAATTGCTGTTGGCTGTTAGGGAATCATTCTTAAAATACTTTTGAAAATGCTAGACTAGACTTGAGGGATACTTAAATTCACACAAAAAATCTCTTCGTGCGTTGCAATTCATATTATCTTTCTAAATTACATCAGAAACATATGCTATTCAGGGTGATTTATGTTTTGAATCGTATGTAATTTAGGATTCTCTTAATTAGTATTACTTTATCAATTTAGGGAATCTAAGAAATTGCATTATAATAATTAGCGTAACGTAATGAAACGCAAGTAAAAATGGTGTGTAAGTTTAACATTTATTTTATTGTTTTGACAAGTAATTAACTCTCAAGTAGAATAACATAATAGATACTGCGCCGTATTACCCAGTATAGAACTCCTAGTAAATACGATCCTCATGCAAGTAAAAATGTTTGAAAACTATTAAACCCGTCCGTGCTCCGTTAAATAAATTCATGGGAATCAAATATTGAATTCGTATAAAGTCTTTATCAGCCTTATAGCCTTATTCGAGACTTGGAAATGTGGAGTAAACTGTGGGGGAAAAATATTATGATGATGATGATACATAATTCGATGAATCTTATTCAGCAAATTTTACGCAGGTTACTATCTCAGACTGAAGTTCTTTAAAAGGAGCAATACACGTCGAACAAAATTTCCCAAATATAGTTTGAAATTATATTAAGTCCCCTTTGTTTGGCAAAACCTCCCATTTTTATCAATAGTTTGAAAAAATAGAGCACCTGGGGTTCTAATACGGGAAATACGGTGGATAGAATATAGAATAGCTAGGTTGGAATATCTAATGTTACATTATTATGTGTAAACACAACAATTGTTTGACCAGAATTAATTAGAATTTGACCGCATCTAATTATTTTTAGATGTGCAGAGGTTGAGGTTGAGATGAATCGTTTAGACATTTTTTTCCTTTTTTACTTGACTTTCATCACAGGGAAATGAGTATGTGCTGAAAAATCGAATTCTGGTGGGGATGATGACTCCTTGGTATGTCCACTAGCTAGAAGTTTTACAACCACGAAATTGGTTTTGGCAATTTTCAATAAGTCGGCAACCTTCAATCAAGAATCAACAGTAAATAAAATTATAATTGTTAGAAATACAGGCTTCTTTCAGGTATCTCTGAAGCTGCTTTAAACATTTTTTGATAAACAAACCTCCTTTTCAGATCCAGGAATAGCTTCCAACAATTGTTTAGCTTGATGAAAGCTTCTAGCTGAAGCAACGTATAGATTAACAGACGGTTGCACAGAAGTCATATCAGCAAGCTGCTTGTACTGGTTGTATTGAATAATACTGGGAGTTTGAATAGAAATGAACGGTGCGAACCGATGTCGGTATCGTACGCTTTCATTATCAAATTCAGTATGTGGAAATGGAACTCTGCTGTCATTGATGAGTCCCATCATAGCCTATTTAAAATTGAGATTAGACATGAAAGTGTCAGCATAACCGCATAATACCTTTTCTTATATTGATGAATTTACCTTGAAGTACCCTCCAGCTAAATTCTGCTCCGCTTGTAGCATTAGTAGTTCTTTTGTATACGCTTTTGACTTAGCTTTATTAGACTTCTGTCTGCTTTTTGCAGACTTTTTCCCCGACTTATCATTGCTAGAATTTTCGCCTTCCATAATATAAGCATCGGCTCTGGTGTAACTTGACAATAACCAAGCATAAAGTGACTCGTACAGATACCAGTAAATGTAAGCAAATTCATGAACAGAATAAAGCTCCAACTCAAAACCGGATAAAATGTATCGGATCATAAGTTTGCAAATATGAATAAGTAACCATAATCCAAAACAATTGCCATGTGGTCGTACTCCGTCAATTCTCTCACACAAGGTATTAATGTAAGCATCGATCTTTTCTGTCTGAAATATAGTGATAAAATGAGACATCGTTTGAAACAATTTCAAAATTTACACTGTAGATTTTTGCTTACCTCGATCTGCAAATTTGCAAAATCTTCCATCATATGAGCCAACTTGTCCCGTTGTCTTGCTCTATTGTGTCCACATGCTATAAGTAAATTTGCAAAAACTGGAGCACACCTTTCAAAGAACATATCGACGCATTCTGACACCTGAAATTGAAGAAGGACAAGAAAGTTGAGTATTGTGTTCGTGAAACACTACATGGAAAATTGAAATTGCATGGAAATTACTTCTTTGTTTTGTGTTAATAAAGCTTTACTGGTTAACACCGGAGGAGCTATGAAATTTTTTACTGACTCTTTCATAGAGTCCATCATATCTTTCAAATCATCAACTCCAGCTTTCTTGAACCTCATAGGACCGTATAAAAGTTGCAAAAACGAACGAGATAAAACACAAGGCCGACTTTCACTGAATGAGTGAAAAAAGTCAACAATGCTATGAAAATTAGGGAGTGTCGTAACTTTCAAGACGGTCTTAATTCGCAAAAGAAGACCATCAAGAAATGCAAAGGTTTCTTCATTAGTCTTGATTCGAGTTGAACGAGGAAATGTAGGTGGTAGAAGCCGCTGATTTACTAAAAGTTCAAAGCCAACCATGAACCGTTCTGAAACGAAGCAAAATATTTTTAAACAGGTTGCATATTTTTTATCCCATTGAAATTAAAGTGGTAGACTAGTGCCATACCTGCTTCATCATTATTTCGTTGCAAGCCTAGACCTGACGTTTTCTGCATAATTTGCAAGGTTTCTTGACAGCTCAACAAAAGCTTAGGACATTCTCCCATATTATTGTCCCTCTTCCATATATGAAGGACCAAAGAGTGAAACATTCGTAAGAATTTCAGTCTTGACAAAAGAGCATTCATTAATTCTATTTCAGTTGTTTCCGTTCCACTCCCTGTCTTATTGCTGGCGTCTGCTTTTGACTGATTCTTAACAGTATTTTTTAACTTTTTTTGAAGTTCATCCTCACACTCCCGGAGCATACTAGAAGCCTTAGCATCTGTGAACATGGTAGCCAAATTGTATCCATAGACGGAAGGTTGGAAATCTTCCTCTTCGAAAACTCCAGCTCTGTCAGAAAATAAATGTTTGTATATAAAATGTCACTCATCAGCATCATAAGAGAAAAATGTATTATTGAATGAAACACTAACTTGCTGATACACTCTTCAATGACGTCTACTAGCTTAAGAGTTGCAATCGAGATGGCTTTAAGATACTTATCCCCAATAGCGGTTGGTTTATGCAGATAAAGATTCGTAAAAACAGTCTGCGCTAGTGAGTGACCTTCTAACCAAGTGACGACACAGCTAAGAGTCGTATCATGAACACCAATTAGCTCTTCATAGGAAAGACTTTCTAGTTGAAGGGCTCCTTCCTAAAACAATCGTCATAGCCAATAAGAAAAGTTGGTATAAATCCTAATTCCTCAATTCTTACATAAATAAACCATCAGGTACCTTAAGCGCTTGATCGAAGTTTAGAATAACTCTTTTGCCTTTATTACACATCATTCCAGCATCCATCTTCGGATCCATCATTTCAATTGCTGACATGGCTTCAAACAAACCAAATGAAGGGTCATGGAGCAGCTCTCCAAGGTCGAGGGCTAAATGAAAAATGTAAAACCAATTTTACTAAATTGTCATCTATGCATATTGCATGGGTTATATTATAATATGACTTAAGCATCGTGATTAATTCAGAATTAGAATGTAGAACCACACGGTCACGGTACTGTAATTCAAAAGGTTCAATCAAACCCAACAATTTTGTAATAATAAATAATTAGCTTACTCTTTACTGCCTCGAAGAAATCCTGAGTGATTTCCGTCATTTGATCTTCAGTTGGTTTCACTTGAGGGGGAGGAGGTCCATACAACTTTCCACTTGGAGGTGGTCTCGACGGGTAATCTTTTGAGGTTTTCACAAGTTGGACTTGCTGCTGCTGAGATTGTTGCGATTGGCTTTGACTCTGAGCGGCCCCACTGTCAATTTCTGTCTCTTGTCCAGCTGGCCCTCCTTGCTGCGACTTGTTAGAACCTCCGAAAAGGGATACCTTTGGTAACCATACTTTAGTAGTTTCTAGCTTACTTTGAGGTGGAGATGATGATAGAGACAACCCTTCCCCTTGAATTGTCAAATCCAATTCTTTTTCTTCAGCTGCATTATCTGCATTTGTGGTTGACCCTACATCCGTCTGACTTTTTAGATGCATGGTTAGTGAAGTGACTATGTTAACCGTCCGCTTTGCACTTTAAATGTAATTAAGTAATAGTTTTAAGTGATGAATTTAAACAACAACTTATTTATGCAGAAACTTTGATATGGATTTTATGGATCTGATCGGATCGGATGTATTACATTTTGCCTCTGTATTCCAAATTCAACAAGGGCAAACTAATACAAGTTCCACAATACGTCTCAACTTTTGTAAAATAAAAATAGGAACATGGTTATATTGATAATGGATAAGCATAAAGCTTTCTGTTTATGTTTTTTTACTTCATCGTTTTATGACATAACAGTTAAACAGTTTAAAGCCAAATCATAAAATGCAAACATTATATTCTTACTTTATTACGAAAGAATACGAAGCTGAGACACATCAGTTCAGTAGTAACGAAAGTGATCAAACCAAATGACACAGTTTTTCTCTGAAAGATGTGGCCAATGAATTTTATTATATTGTTCTTTGTTCGTACTGTATAACAATCAATGAAAATATTGAAATTATAGCAATTTTTGTTTACTGGTTTTGATACAGTATATAGAATTAATAGTGCATTTCACAAGAACGTGCAACAGAATTAAATAAGTGTAAATAATATTATGCATGAATGAGTTATATAACAGACTTCGTACAGTAGAACCTCACATTACATTTTTTCTACTGGTTTCAAACTTAAAATTTCAAACCCGGTTTTGAGGACATTTGCAGTTGCTTCACATAGGATTAATCGGTCCATGTGTATTTTTTGAATGGTTCCTGTAGAACAAAAATTTAAACATTATTTATATTAGCGGATTCTTCCGTTTTTGTTGTGCAATTATGCCAGTTTATAAGCTTTAATAATATTATTTTTTATTGTATATTTATAAGTTATAGATTTGTATGTGGTATGCTTATAAAGTTTCTTACCAGACTTATCTCGTTCAATGCAGTAGCAATTATCGTAAAATTCAGAAAATGATGTAGCGATATCATACAAAAGTTCACATAGTGGATGCAAGAATAACTCATTGGCCATTCGCTCAATTACTTCTGGAAATCTCAACAGTATCTACAAAAAACCGTTCATCAATTTAAATTCCATATGCATTCAATGCAGATTAATAATCTCCGGGTCTTATAGTTTTGTAGTGCTTACCTTCATCAATTTTTGCTCTTTTTCATGTCCAAGGTTTAAGGGATTTTTCTGAGCGTACTCTTTTAACTGGTCTATGGTTACACCGGCTTTTCTTGCTATCGATTTAATCCTAGTAAAGGCATACAGTAAGTACACTGCGGTATTTCCCTTATCATCCAACATCTATAGCAAAAAAGCAATAAAATAAGAATGGTCATAATTTCATTAATAAAAACCGATTTTTCGATTCCAGTAACTATTCAAAATAGTTATTTATTCTGTTAAAATACGAACACTTAAGCGTACCTTATCAAAAGAGAAAACATATTCGTGGTTTCGATTGTGAGACAAATCCGCATATTTAATGCAACTGTAGGCTACGGCTGTTTTAGCTGCATCAAACTCTTCAGCTGTCATTTCCTTATCTCGCCCTTTTTCACGAAGTTTCTCTTCAGACCGTTTGATTCCTGATTGCAAACAAAAAACAAATGCAGGTTATAAAACAAACAAAATAAAATGATGAGAACATCAAATCAAATATAATCCTATAACTATTTGCAATTTGCACTGGTTTTTTTAATACCTTCGTCAAGGAGCTCAACCAACCGTACAGTGTCTCCAGATCTAGTCTTAAATTTCTTTTTATCCTCTCCTAAGACTACGCCAAATCCGATATGATCTACTCGGACCTTGGTTGGATCCCAAATTCCAGCTTTTTGAGCACATTTATATATCGATTGAAAGTGGCCACCCTATTGTTAGTTAAAACCATCAATTGATTAGATTGGTTAGATTTACCTGTTGCGGATTTGCAATATTATTTTTTATTTTTTCTTATAATCCAAACGTTAGTTAATCACCTGTCCCGAGTCTACAACATAAATAAGCCAATCTCCTTTCTCTTCTTCAATACGATGCTTTATCGTAGCCAAATCTGAAGTGTCGTATGTATAACCGCCATCAGATTTAACAATTATCAACGGTATTAATTGACTTGAATCTGGATCCTCAGGATACATTATTTTACGAAATCCTTTCAATGCACTATCCCCTTCCGGTCGGTCTTCAACTAATAATCCTGATTGCATGACAAAAAAAATAATTAATAATAGTCAATTATTATCAGTTCTGATCTGAGTCATAAAAAAGCGTTCTCCTTCAGGTGATATTAAGAAGCAGAGTAGTGCATTGCTAGTTTATCAGAATTATTTGAAATCTCAATACTTTAAAACTTAATAATAGGTACTTACCTTTAGATTCTAGCTCTTTAACTACAAGATCCATTCGAGACTGATAAAATGACTCTCCCCTTTCAACAAGGTCTGTTATATCTAATCGCTCATAGATTTTCGAAAACTCCTTCCTAGATACATCACATATCATATTCCACGCTCTTATTATATCAGGTTTGTGAGCTTGTAGGTCAACAACACAACTATAGGCACGTTTTTTAAACTCTTCATCTTCATCAAACCGCTTTTTAGATTCCTAAAACAAAATACAGTCACAGTCACTTCACCATATTATTCATTTAAGTTGGATTGCTACGTAGAATATTATTCCTTAATAGAATAATTATCTTTGTATATACAAGAAGATAAAGGATTATATTTGAAACTCTGCTGTTGCACGTATAATTAAATTAAAATTAAAAACTTGCTCACAATCGTTACGTTACCTTATAAAAGCTTTGCAAGTCACTAACTGGAAGATTATATCCTTCTGACAAATAATCAGGAAATTTATCTGTCAAATGCGCAATAAGCATTCCAAATTGAGTACCCCAATCTCCAATATGATTTACACGAACCACCTCATATCCTAGAAAGGTCATCAGACGTGAAATACTTTCACCTATTATCGTCGATCTAGGAACAAAAGTTACAAAACAAGGTTATGCTAAACAGCATTTCTAACTTTTATTTATGAATCATTATGGTTGAAGCTTGAAGCTGTTCTCAGAGGTAGTGACGAATGTTTGCATATGTCTATCATTACTTTTCAAACCAAACTTCTACATCATTTATTCAATCTACAAATTAAAAAACTTAAAATTCCGAATATTCAAGTGCCACTTACCTAAGATGACCAACATGCATTTCTTTCGCAACATTTGGTGCAGACATGTCAACCACGACCTTTTTTTTGGGTGACGGGGCAACGCTAACATCGTGTAAGAAAACGTTTTCAGTTTCTTTGCGAAGAAACTTTAATGATAAGAAAACGTTAATAAATCCAGGTCCAGCTACCTCCATTTTTTCGATTAATTCAACGTCCTTTGGAAAATGCTTCAGAATCTCGTTGGCTACTTCCCTTGGGTTGAGATTAGCAGTACCGGAAGACTTCAAGAGCTATAAAATAAAACAAATTCCCTTTATTAAATTGTTAACTCTTTGAACTCTAAGTGACGGCTGAGAGCGTAATTATTATACAGTAACTATGAAATCAAAATATTAACTGTTTAAGCAACTGGTTGTTTTTAAAAGTAGAGGCAAGTTGCTTTTGTATCATGTACCAAACCAAAACCCACAACATAAATTAAACAATTACCCCAGCTAATGGTGGTGCTACATTGCACTGATAATCTCCGAATTTAGGATTTGCGGTTGGTGTAACTTGGACTGGAAAGTCAGGTAAGCCAGGGAATGCTTTATCCGCAGCCAAGGTAAAGTACAATCTCAGCATCTGGACAATATTTTTCATGTGTTTAACCTGTTTTCCATCTTCTTCAGCGAATGCCTAAAAACATTTAAAACAAAATAAATATATAAATTGTCAGTTTCAGTTTGGTTCTTGTTTTTATTTCATTTTCTAATACATAATCTTGCAATTAAAGGCTGCGTTCAGCGTTTAAAAAAATAAATTGAATTGACTTGCCCGTTTCAGAACAGTAAGACGGTAATTAAGCTTGTCTTTTTCCTTTAGCAACTTTGCTTTTTCTTCGTATAACACATTGTCTATACGTTTTGAAATGTTATCGGCTTCCACCTCCTACAAAAATTACAAGTGGTTTAAGAGATAAAACATATTGTATTACATTCACAATCAATATTTTGAATATCACATAAATTATCAAAGTGCAATAGTTATTTTTACTGGTTGCTTTGCTGGTTGTCTATTGTTAAAAATTTAATAACAACCATAACCAGTTTAGAATATGTGGAGTACAATGGAATGGGCACATGTACAAGCTACTTTTGGCAAAAGGAGTTTAGCAAAAGTTTTGATGTGTGTGGAGTTTAACTATCCCAATTTTTAATCGGTCGCATTTTTCTGCAACACGAAAAAGAAAAAGGCCGTCGCATGGGCCTCAAATTAACAGCACCTTCAAAGGTCTTTACCTTTTTTTTTACCCAGAACAAAAAAGACC
>JAQGAA010000746.1:0-19513 GCA_034696425.1 Isotoma viridis
ACCATTACCAAAAACGAGTTACGGTAAAGTAAGCCTAAAACCTTTTACGGGGATGTTTGACCAAGAATTTTTGACATTATTTGGGGGAAGCCGTACAACTTCGTAAGTGAACTTTTAGTGTATTCTCATCCTTATTAATAATTCAAAAGATCTTTAAAGCTCCTGCTCTGTGCTGTGGCACAGTAAGCAAAGCTCGTAATTTTCCACAACATTTACATTGTAAATTCCTAATTTAAAATTATTAGGGAAGCAGCTGCCTCATTTGAACAATTGAAAATTGCTTCAGGATTCGTACTGTATCAATCTACAATTGATTTTATTACAAGTGACCCGATTCTATTTCAAGCTCCAGGGTTAAAAGATCGAGGTTATATTTACGTTGATATGGTAAGTAAATGATGCCTACGTAGTACCGGTCTGTACTACCGGATATTTTGTAATGTGATACAAGATAAATGATGTGATGTATACAATAGCCTTCAAAAATGGATATTTTACAATCATGTTGTATGTATTTTTAGAATTTTGTTGGAATACTATCTCGATCCGAGCATATTTTCTCACTTCCAATCATGGTTAGAAAAGGACAGACGATAAGTATCCTCGTAGAGGTGAATGTATTAAAATTTTGATTTTTTTTTAATGTTGAAATTTGTTTGAAATTTTGAATTTTTTTTTGAAACTTTGAATTGTTTTGAAATTTTAGAATCAAGGACGAGTTTGTTTTGGAAGTGAAATCGGAGAAAGTAAGGTAAGATCTCTGTGATTAATAACAAATTGACATTGTCCAACTAGATATGGTAAGCTTGAACAACCTGATGCTGCAACCGCTGCAACCTGACATTTTAGATATATCCTTATTTATTTGACTCACTTGGGCAGAAAATCCATCATCTATATATCTCGCTTAAAAAAATTGACTTTCACTTTGATTGCTTTTAAAATTCAAGGGACTAGGGGAAAACGTTACGCTTGGAACAACTCCCTTGAAAGATTGGACAATATTCCCACTCGGGGAACTTGATGGAAAAAAACTAACAAAGTATAGTTTAGGACTTAAGGACAACTCTATAGAATTTTTAAAGTCCGACAGCTCAGTAATTTCCTTTCTAAGAAATCAGGGCAGTGGTACCTTCTTTGCAGGAAATTTGTCTCTCCCGGAATCTCAAGATCCTATTTTAGATACTTTTATCAGACTTGATGGATTCAATAAAGTAAGCTTCTTTTAGAGCATATGCAAACATTCAAAAAAACAAGCTTTTTATATGTTTCAAAGGACATTCGGTACTGAAGCTAACTAAATGGATAAATATTGTGCTCAGGAGTAAAAGATCCTTTTGAATGCATTTGTTATCACTATTAGGTCCGAATGTATATTGTGTATAAAGCAACAAAGACGATGCAACACAATGTGTTTATTCTAATCTTTAGTACATTGCAGTGCATTCATTGTAAATTGTGAGTTGTGACACAATTACCTATATCGTTTTTCAATATTGATTAAAGGGGGTTGTATGGGTGAACGGATTCAATCTCGGAAAATACTGGCCAGTAGTTGGACCCCAAGAGACACTTTATCTACCAAGCCCATTTCTGAGACCTGCTCCATACACAAACACTTTTGTACTATTTGAGCTTGAAAAGGCTCCTTCTGATTGCGTAACCTTATCTACAAGGACGACGAATGATAATAACAACTGCTATCTGAGTCTAACAGACACTCATGTAATTAATGGTAAAACACCTTACGACAAGCAGACTTTTACCATGTTCCAAAAGCAACGAGGATCTAATGTGGAACTATAATATTGTCTTTATATCAAGCTTTCTAATTTCAAATTTTTGACTAGTTGAGTTTATTTTAAAGTTGATATTAACACTGTTACCTTTCCGCAAATTAATGACATTATGATAAATTTAAGGGGATTGTAAGTAGGCATTTGGTATTTAAATTTCAAAGTTACTAGCTGTGTCTTTATGACTTATGAAGTAAATGTGTTTTTATAAAGTAATACCAGTTTTCGGAGTTTTTAATAAAACATAAAACAATTGGGATGTTTAATTTAGCTAATCATCTAAGGAAAACAATTTTGTTTTATTTCTGAGCTTAAACTTCTGACCTACGGGCATCTTACATTGACTCATATAAACTCTACAACTTTATTTATACAAATTCAAAAACTTTTAATACAATCAAAAGGCCTAATTCGTCACCCTAATTACTAAAAACCTCAAAGGTTTAATTTCATTCTATTATTATTCTTTGCATACTTTGGCATAGAACCAAGAAGAGTAATAAATAAAAGCACTCGAATACCCACTATCATAATTAATTTCCAACAGAAAGGATTTTTCACGTAGCAAACTTGTCATTCCGAGGTTGAAAAAAAGTTTACCATTGCATTACAATGAAAATTTAGAATGTCTGACCTCCGACATTTTACACACACCAATTCACAACTAGAAAACAGCCACAAACTTAGTATTATAATCCTTGGTAATCTAAAAATCACCACAATGTCAGTATTTCTCGATGTGTTGTGATTGTGAAATTACGATTAAAAATTTTCCTGCAAAAAACATTCCGTCAATGCTATATTGTTTGCATGAAATGAGGTCAGGGTCAATTATAAAGACTTCAAATAACACTGCATGTGCTCGAAAGTCAAATAGTTTGTACTATATATTTTCATAAAAAAGCATGACTTTCCTGCCAAAGGTCAACTAAGCAATAAGTATAATCTGTAACACAAACACGTTAAATCCCATCTCGTCTAAAGTCTATTTGAAACGTATTATCAAAAGAAAATCAGAGACTCGAGACAAATCTTTCAGTCAATTCTAAATCTACTTCCAGCGATTTTAGAGATTGGCAAATGAGCTTCTTTGAAATGAGAAGATACTAAATCTTCAATCACAACTAACAAACGCAAATATAAACGTCGAATTAGTCAAAGCCTTAAGGAATAGCAAAATAGAATTTGCATTTTTCAGCCTGTATGCATTGTAAGAGATTTCATTCCTTGCATAATGACGATGATGATATTTTTTGTCACCTAAATTCTCAAACATTACTCATTCTGTCCTGCTGATCTTCCAACTCTGAACAGCCTATAAAGTTACCCAAAGATTTAAAACATCACATGGGAGGGGATGAGTTGTTCTAAAAGGTGATGCGTGTATGGAAACTAAACCTGATTTTAAAATCTTTACTCAACTTGAACAGTATACACTGGCAGTGGCAACATAACAGTTTAAAAGAGCTAAAGTTACATAAAAATAACCAAACACTTTTGGTTAAACGTAGATGGACCTATGAATAATCCATTTTCTCATAAGATGATTCAAACAACTGTGTACACAGTAAGATAGATCGAGTGTATAATATTCCGAAGAGGATAAAGAACTTTTATTCTAAATCTTTGGCATATGGTGTATGGCAATCTGACATCTTAAATTCAACTCAAGATTCACATCTATCTTTTCCGGATTCTAAACACCTTTTGAGATATACTTCATTGCGTCTTGTCTCTTTTCTAAAACCGAAGTGACTAAAAATTTAGTAACACATGCAATCCATTCTTCATTCCCCATCCTTAAATAAATCCGCATCACATTAGGTCAAAAACGCATACTTACACCTACTCATGTTTAGAAAAGTTAATTCATGTATCATTTGTACTTCTTGTTCACAAGCACATGGGCCACTTGTATCAGTATGAATGACAGCAAACTCATCGCATTCCCTTTGAATACTGGCATAATACACTAAACATACGTTAATAATGTTTCCAAAGTTCAATACAACAGCATTAGTTATTCTTCTTTGTTTCCTAATTCTTACTCTTCCACAATGAGGCATTATTACATAGAATACTTAGTTAGTTTATTATGCAAAATTTCCAACTCCTAAATATTTTGAATCAGAATCAGACTAAACCGTTCTGTTATATTAAGCTTCTACGAAGAATCAATAAATAGAAAAGATCTTAATAAGCTCAGAAAAATAATCTTTTCTGGCTATTGTTTATTGTTGGAACAACACAATTCATAAAACAGAACACAGAACGAAGCAAAAAGGCACCGACAAGCGGACCATGGACGTACACCCTACTTTTGAATTTAACTCCTAGCTTTTTTACAATCAACATTTTATCAACAATTCCAATCACCTATAAATTTCTCATTACGTCAAATATGATTTTCAAGTACAAATGTTTACAGCCCCGTGCCCGTGTGCGTATTTGAAAAGCACCATTAACTTCTTATGTATAATAGTATTTGAGTTCTTAAACTTTTTATCACAAGATATATATAATTTAATTGTAAAAATGCCCAACCCACGCCAACTTTCATGAGAGTAAGATTTATTTCCTCTGAATAACACTTTTGCAAAGTCCCTATCCATCTAAATACCTACTAATGATATTAATGAAGTCAAAGCAGAGAACTACGACTGTTACTATACATTTAATAAAATTTAAGAAAAGCATTTGTACCTTATGCCCTATGTATTTGTTTTTAAAATTATTATTAACCATCATGCATGGGAATACTGAGCTGAAGCGTTTGATATTTTTCGGTTTCGGTGTATCATTTCTTAAATGTAATAACAAATACAAACCCTACTGTTGGATTTACAGTTGAATCATTATAAAGTTAGTCTAAATCGAGATTAACCTTTGAAAGTTACCCTAAACATATTAAAACTACTTACATACAGTTTTAAGCTTGGAAATATTAAACGAATGTCAGAAACTCTAGTATGAAAATAATCTTATTATTTTTCAACTACTACTTCCCATCAAGGGGATGCACTGATTCATTCGAATCTTCCTAAAGGAGACAGAGACCAAAAGAAGAAAATAAGAGACCGGACTAGGACATATAATTATGTCAGAAGGGGAGTTGGATTCTTTAGATTTGGACTTTTAATGAATATCCTCTATATCTAAACGGTATGTGCATGCATATCTAAAAGAGACAGACAAACCGTGTAGTTTGTACACAATCCGTGTAGTAAACATGTAACATGTTGATAAAGTCAAATCTTAACAAAAACACTTCTCTTCTTACACTAACTTTTGCTGGTTTAGTTAAAAGATCTAATGTGATCTCAAGCCCTATCGTATCTAATACCACCATCATCATCACCATCATCCGTATCCACAACTATCTTAAAAGATCAGAATACACGATATGCATGTGTGTGTAATATGTCTTTTTTGCAGTCATTTCAATATATATGCGACATAATAATGAGGAGAAAGACAGAGTTGTATGATAATACTTAACCAAGCTAGGGCTATTATACAAAATGCAAACTATAGTTTACATTAAAACCCTAACTATGAAAAGAATTAAGAAGATACACACTAGGGCAATGAGGACAGGACAGGAGGGCTATATCCTTTCAACATGAGAGGAACACCGCCAGCCCCATTCGAAATTACTAGTGTTTATCTTTCATCAAATTTTACCCAGACATCAGCCTTCTAAAAAAATGCTAACATTATCCGTGTACACACGGTACGCTACGGTATGGGAACTACTTAAGATAAGATTTGCAAAGGTTTCTTTTCTTAATGAACTTAAAGTTGATCTTAAGCTGTTTAAGAGAAAAAACATGAAGCATAACATTAGAAATTTGCAACGTGTAAAGAGTAACACACACGATCGGTGAATTTGTGAATTTTAAAAAACGGAACTTGCGAAGCAAAACAACAAAACATTTGTAGAATATTCTTTGCGTTGTTGGATATACTAATACATTGAAGAAAAAACGCATGACTTGTTTTCTATTTAATACGACTGGTCTTTAGAAATAAGTTATTTTTTTAAACTGGAGGAGTCATGAATCCATGAGAATATTCACTTATTTCTAAAACAGTTTCATTTTTAACGAGTGAAAAGGTGCATTTTCACATTAAGACTCTCATTCTCTAATTATTCAAGACAGAATAATATGAATGGGTGTGAACAGGAGTTTCCGTTCTGTGTAACAGTTGAATAGAAATTAGAAAAGACATGTGTGTATGTGAGTCCTTACTACTTAAAGCTGTTGAGAAGAGTAAATAATGGAGTAGCGATGGGAGTAAAAAATCATTAACATATTTGAATAAATCAAGAGAAAGGAAGACTAAGTTTGGAATCCTTTACATCCACGGGCCAGAGTGCCTTGCTAATGGTAATGTTAAACGATTCAACAATAACAACTACCGAGAGAATAATCAAACTAGAGTTGGATGTGGAATTGAAACCGTATCTATGCTTTTTCCACCTACTCCTACTACTAATAATAATGCTTAAGATGCTCAAAACAGAATGGATCCGAATCAACGAGTAGTAGCAGTAGTAGTGTTTCATTATGCATAAACATGTTCAGATTCAGTAGTTCTTAAATATAATATTTCCATTTTAATATATAACGGTTCGAATTTACTAAAGAGCTAAGACGTATTCTCAAGTACCAATTCAGTTGAAGTGAAGGTGAAGTGGAATTCAGAGTGCAGTGCATATGTAGGGAATATAAAAGATTCTCAAGAACTGAGACGTATTCAATTTAGATTATTTTCTGTCAAATTGAAGCAAAGTATTTATGGTATTTGAGAATTTCGGATATAAAAAATAGATAAGAAAGCTTATCCAGTTTCACCTTACCCAAGTATATGGATTACAGGGAAGAAGGGGTAAAGTGATATAGTTGATCCGGTTTTTACCTGACAATTGAACTAGCAATTGCTATTGTGAAATACAATGAATATATGAGACGCTTGTGAAAGGAATATTACGAAGAAAAATATTGCAAAAAAGATCGTTCGCAATTATTATTAATAATCCATCTTATCGGATGATAACTTGTCGTATTTTATTAAAGGTAACAATATATTCTTGTTGTTTTTTTTAAATTTTCTATTTTCTGCTTTTGTACTTCTTAAGTAAGCTTATCACAAGCGTTGATAATGAAATAAAGTAAGCTAAGCATGTAAGTATAAAATTTGCAAATCAAATTACAAGCCAGTGATAAAGTATACTTTATTATTGGGCAATCTAGGGTTAACAAACAAATCCTAGTTGGTTCGGGATGCATGAGGATTATGTATTTGACCTTTGACTTTATAACTTATTTAGTGTCCTTTCACCTGAGTTCTATAGAGATAAGTGAAAGCCATGGATTGTGATCAATGATCACAATCCCATTTCCAAGGATTTATTATTTATAGATTTATTCAGTTCTTTTGAAATTTATTGCTTACGTCTAAAAGCTCCTTTGTTTTACAACCAACCTACGTACAGTACGAAGCCTTTCTTGGAGTAGATTAGGGTATATGTACCTCATGTAATATTTTGAAGCAACCAATTTTTTAATTTCATTTTGGAAGCGATCGTCAATTCATTTCCAGGCTTCAACATAATGTAATTACATTTTATGTAAACTTTACGTGGGTTGCAATACTAGTAATCATTACAGGTTTCCTTCCAGGCTGCTGTTATTTAATTTTTTATTACAGAGATGATGATATAAAAAGCTGATTTGCTATTACTTATTCGTTTCTGTGAATTTTATAAAACGTTCCCATCGTCTACATCTCTTTCCCCTTTCATTAGCATGTGTCTTATTGTTTTTGATTAAGATATGAAAATGTTTATGTGCATCAGTTTATATGTAAGAGCGGCTTTCTTTAATCTAAATTAAATTAGATTTGTCAAATATAATTTGATGTTATTACATGCAAGAAACATAATAAGATTTCACAACATTTAATTTTTAAATCAAAAGTACATTTTTTTCGTAAATTGCATTTTAAGATTAATGTTACAGTCAATCTGGCTACTATCGTTTGTCTGTTAGCATGCCTACAAATCTCAAGAATCACTTGAAGGAAAATGCCGTCCTTATCTTAACCTGCTATAAATTCGTTTTCATTAATTTAGCATCAAGAATCCTCTGTATAGTGTTATTGGCGTGAACTAACTAAGGAAGTAAAAAATACATGGATACAGTTTCCCACATGTGAATCATACTAATGCTCTCTCAGTCTCAAATCCATATGATTAAATTGAGGTTGAGACAAATGATGCATTACATATGACGATTATTACACTTATTTCTTACGGAAACGATAAGAATATAAAGAGAAAGAGCCAAGTTAAACTATATCTGAGCACTTGTGTGGGTTAGAAATTCATTGAAGCGTTCTTAAATCTGACAGCTTAAGTGCTTGCAGGAAAATGATGTGCAAAACTGTTGCTTCTGTCAACATCGCCGTTTTTACAAAACTAACCATGACGTATTCTGTGCACTATACTCCTCAGGAACCTTGTTCCATTCCCAGAGGATTTTTTGCCATTTAATTTCTCTTGTGTTAAAAGAAAATTGTATTACTCTGATGTGAGTGAAAGCACAAAGGTGAAAGCTTTCAAACTTCCTCTTTTGTTCAGTTTTGAAAGTTTTTGTGGGACAACTGAATAATTTGGTCATAGCATACTAGTCAGAAAATGAAAGAAGTATATTTTTAGGAATTTTGCTTAAAACTGTCAAACCCATTTTATTGTCAACAAATATAACGTTAGAGTTGACACATTAGACAGACGTTCAGATTGAGCATTGATATTGATTAATACATATAAAGCAAGGAAAGAAATTGAGATTTTTGAGTAGGAAACTACTCATCAAAATGAGTACTTACATTTATGAATTTATAAACTTTCCATCTCAAAATTTTTTCATGAATTTGTCTATTTACAATCCCAATGGAAAATGTCTGAACGTTGAAGTTAGATTTAAAACTTTTCAATTGTTCAGTTGGGTCAACGTTAAAAGTATGCCATTAAACTCCTCATTTTTAGCATAGTAAAAGAATTAGTTTACTTTTAACATTTTTGGTTGGAATTGTCAACATTTTTAAAATAAATGACTAATTAAGTTGAATTGCAAACACTGCAATAGATAAAGTAGCTTCAATAGATTAGTTTTGCATTTTTCTAACTGTAAAGTTAGCGTTAGTAAGCGGATTATGATTACAGATAGTAATTTAATACAAACAGATCAATTCACAAAGTTATACTATGTTAAACTGGTTAAGAGTTATACGTAGGGTAAAGCTGTTAGAGTTTTAAATTCAATGATACAGATATAAGTACATATAAATCCTGGATTTGTATTGATGCACCATAGGTTAGCTGCAGAATCTACTATCATTTATTTTTCAATTATAAATATGTATCCAATACAAAAACAATAATCCATCCGTATGACTGATTCACACGTATGAGAAATTCGTTTTCATTAATACAATGATTAAAGTTTCATGATTATTAGTGTACTTAAATGTGTGTTTGAAATTTAACTATTATTTGACTGATTTAATTTAATGTTCATATATCGATGGTTTAACTGGCCTCATCGACTCAGTCCCATTATGTACTGTGAATTGTTAGAATTAATCCTATTTTACTGTGACCATGTTTATGTACTTATTGTGTGTTTACAAACTCTCATATACATTATGGAAATGTGTCCATAGATTCTCATCCTCATTTTGAGGTTTTTCTTGAGTCCTTTCTGACACTTTGTGGTGTAAATATTTTGGCTCAAGGGCAAGGATAATGGGTAATTAGTAGGGATAGGATTTCAGGCTTTCATCCAGTTGTCAGGTGAAAGCGTTACAACCCCAAACATAAAAAAACAGATATTTGGTAGCCAAACAATGTTTTCGTGTTTTTACATAAAATTAAAGAGCAATGTAAATTTTAATATAAAAAATAATAAAAGTTAAATTTTTTCAGAGTAATATAGTTAAAATTTAAAGATTTAACCCCAACTATAGCAAAACATCTAAGGTGATATTTGTTATCCCTGTGGCTCTGAGGGTATTTTATTAAACAATTTATTTGTTAAATTGAATGTTTGAAAATATATTTTTGATTTTGGAACAAAAAAACATTCTTATTGTTCCAAAAATGACACAAACTATTTATTTGAGTCCCTGTTTCAAAACTACTTATCAAGGATCTAATTCTATTACTAGTAATTAGAATGTGGAACTTTACAGTTAAAGCCGTTCCAGTCTAATCGTGTTTTGATGTTTTGATTTCATTTAAGAATCTTTCATAGAATTATTTAATCGACTCAGTTAAAACTGGAAAACTTATTTCAGTATTTATATTTGTTAGTATATGAACGGGTTTATCAATTTATGCTCCAGAGTATTAAACAAAATTTATTAAAGTACAACGCTGAATGTTCTAGTTATTGAGTTGAATTGCTGGTAAATATCAATTTGACTGCCCACACTATTTTCTTAAATTATATTAATAATAACTATTGTTTTTCGTCTCATGTGCACCAGCCACTAGACAAAAACAAAAATAAGCTTAAATCAACTCCTCGAAGGGATGTTTGGATAATGGTTATGTTATGATGGTAAATAAATACAGTTCTTAGCTTTTAAACTACAATAACAAATACCTAAACGCTTAAGTAATTGATTTCAAACAGTTGGATGTCAAATGAGTTTATCAATTGCACATGAAGACAAACTTTCTCCGACATTTCTGGATTAATTAGACAACAGATATGTACACACTATGAGCCCAGGACACTCGGCTAGTCTAGGTTACTCACATAAAGCTTTTATTAATCTTCATTTGTCACTGTGTTTTCCTCCTTCTTAGTCTTAGAAACATACTACTTAACGTTTATGATTAAGATTGCATTCATCATAACAACACGTGGGCGATACAGAGATGCAACCAACTAAAAATCTACCAAGACAGATTAAGCTTTTCATCCACCAGATACATATCTTGAATAAAGCTTTTAATTAAAACTTATAATCAAGCTAAATTTTATACTTATATTTTACTTTTATGCAATTCCTCCCACGTACATATATATAATATAGATACAACATAACGGAAAACATCTGAACTCATGAAAGGCTCACTATTCCTTGAAATACGCTATTCATACAAGTTAATGCAAAAAAAAAGCAGTTCAGGTGCAATATTTAATTTGTACGTTTTGTCTTCTTTTAAATTACAGAATTTCATTAAAAAGGGAATTTCGGAGTAGTCAACAAGTACAAAATATTATTTCTGAAAAAAATGGCAAATTGTCAAGAAAGCACGTGAAGTAACAGATGAGAATGATGATGATTATGTTGATGTGAGAACAAGTTTTGGAAGTGAATGTGAACAAGTGAAAGTGAAAAGTTTAAAAGGATGGATGACGATAATGGAAGCTACTGTGGAGATGATGATGATAAGCCATCAACAAGGAAAAAGAAGAAGGACGAGTTAGAGCTTTTCAACGACAGAATCAAAGAAGGGAAATGTAAGACATTTTGATTAAATTTTATTTCATAAATAAATTACACAATTGAAATTTCCTTTAGAAAGAGACTTTCTCCGCTTTAGAATAGAGCAAAAGATTTTAGATTCTAAAGTAGTTCCATGATCCATTCTTCCATCGATTCATGATACTGGAAATTCCATTTCAATTTACTGTTTAAGGTTTCTTCTCTTTTGTCAAACGATGTCAATCTTATTTCCAGGAAAATTGGCAAACGCAATTAAAATTATTATTGTGAATCATCACGTAAATCCTGAGTAGTGCATGAGATCAAGAGATTGCATTTTGATGACAGAGTCTCGATCTGTGTGTTGTGAAAAACTCATTCAGTGTAAAAGATAGAATGTCAACTGTACCAAAATCTTACAACCACATGCAGTAAATCCCTTGCAGATGTCACAGATTTCCATCTGAAGCGATTTAAGCCACAATAATGAACTTATACCTCAGTACTGAAACTTTAGGTTTCATACCAACATTGTTGGATTAGATAAGTCGATTGTTGGGTCTACGATTCGTAAACTTTTTAAATAACACGGCCTTGGCTGTTCAATGAACAAAGGCACTTTAAATAAGTGCATGATTTACTTACCTAATATATTAGAATATTTAACCGGAGTCAGCATTAATATGAAAATGTAAGATTAATAATTGCTTAATATACTAGACAACAAGCAAAATTATCTCTCTGAAGAAGGTTTCAGCTTATCACAAAAATGTTGAAAGCTCAGCATATTAACCTAATTTCACTAAAGGGTAGACGCTAACATAACATAATTTTATTAATAAGTTTATTACGAAATTAACTAAAACAGGAATTTATCGTATTCTATTTTGCACTTTTCCTTTACAAGTGCAGTACATTAATTATTTATTTAGTTCTTTACCTACCTACCTACCTACCTATTTAGTTCTTATGGATTGTATTATAGGCCTTACTATTTACTAAATGTTGGGTTTCAAAGAATCGAGTGTTTTGATTGTCTTATCTATCTCACAACTACTTCATTGCTGTAATGTATAATATGCAGATAGAAAAATGTTTTTCTAAGAAATCAATATTTTTATCTTCATCTTATTATTTTAGACTCAAAATATAATTGCGTCGGCCGTAAGCAGAAAGTATGTAGACAGGAATTACTTCGGCATCTTTTGAATTAACTTCCGCAAGTTTTGCTTTCATTCTGAGTCACACTCCGAACTACAAATGACCCAGAACCGCACCGAAAAACTTTTCGTTTGACATAATATCTAATCTAATTTGTTTATAAGTTTTCAGAATTATCTTGACTCTTGAACTATAGACTGTACTCCCCTACAATTTAAATTGAGTTATCTAAATTTTCAAAAATAAAAAAACATTACTTGAATCATGAAATCTTCCATGCTAAAAACTTTGGATCAATAGATCTACCCGAATACTACTCTATAACTCCATTACATCCTAATTATTTGGCTCTCAGTAAAAAAAAAAGCTCACAATAGAAGTACTTTGCGGTATGTTCGGTTACGGTCTAGGATTTGGACAATTAAACTCACATAATTAAATCAGTAGCATTATAAAAGTAAAAGAACCTTTATTCCCCCTCTCGCATATCCTGTTTACAAGTACAAAGGACGACTAGATAAGCTGCAACTGTGACATGAATTCAATAAAAAAACGCATTTGCACTCAAGATTTTATTCAACTTTAAAAGATTGTACTACTTTTAAATCCTCTTGGGACATGATCCTGGTATTAATACTTGATAAAACAATACAAAGCGATCAACATCATCAACCTTTTGTTTTGACTCGGCAACTCCGATTCTTATGAAATACTTAGGCAGTTCTAGAAGTCAATAGGAAAAAGCAGAATCACATAAGCAAACAAACATTATTTCGAACACACATGTGTCCTTTCCAACAAGCATATAATCCATATTAAACCGATGAGATGTGCAAAGTTGACATTAAAGAGATGCATATCCGAAGAAATCAGAAAAGCAAAGCTATTGAACACGATAATAATAATATTGTATATAGAATAGAGTTGCCAAAGAATGCCACATAGAAGCCACGGAAGCGAGACATTAACCCAGTAGTTATTTTTGGCCCGTGTTATTTGACTTCAACTAACTTCTCTTAAATTATATCAAACAGTAATAACTACTACTAAGACTGGGTTTAACTCTTCATCCAGCATCATTTTATAACAAGGGGGGTTTTATAAGTTTTTTAAAAAGAATTTAAGTTTTTTTGTGATTACCAAGATAAGTTGGTAAGTTATTGAATGATAATTTATGGAAATACCTTTCCACGTGTTAACTGACACTCCTGGAAGGTAATGAAGTCTTAAATTAGTTAACTGAAAAAGTTAATGATTGATTACTTTAACTAATTTGTTATATCTTAAAGATAAAAAGGTTACAATTGTAACGGATATACTTCCATAGAATTTGTAAATTACTATTAAGTAAACAACTTTTGAGGCAACTCGTCTAACATCAAACGTTTAAGTATTTCAATATGCAACTTCTTTTAGAAGTCATAGTCAGCCATTTGATCTGCATAAGAATTGTTATTTAGTCTTTGTATTTCTAGTTCTTTCAAATTTATATATTTTTACTATCCACGCATTGTATTACATTATATACATAAAACTAAAACTTTTAAAACTTTTAAGCCCCACGCTTCATCATATTATCCCCCATATTCCTATTATATCACTCGTGTCATGATCCATCAACTGTTGAAGTGAGGCTTGTCTCCCTTCTCATTATATTATCTTCTGTTTATAAAAACTTACATCTTTTCCTCCCTATAGCTCAGTGAAAATAAATCACATTCGGAGAGTTTCGTTGAGGTCTCTTTTCAACGTATCCAAATCTCTTTTTAAAACCCCATTGCTCATATTAAGATTTCTTGTTTAAAACTCTTGCAAACTCTTAATTTTCTTTGTAAAGTAATAACGTAAATAACATTTTAGAATTGTCATAAATTATTATTATTAACAATTTTAATAAATCGTTAATTTTAGTATAATGCTATCCAAAGTTTAATTTGAAAGTATGAAATGTTATGGCACGTTTTAATAAAAAACACTACTTGTAAAACACACATTCTTTTCTTAGCATAAGCAAAATCTGGCTCAAAAAATGAAAAAGCCTTTTCTCTCTCAAGATCAAACTAAAATGCAAAGATCTAAAGTTTCTTTGATAGATGTAAACATCAATGTAAAAAGACACGTAGAAATGTTTGCTTTTTGGTGGTTTTTTGATTGGGTTTTATTTTGGCAAGATGTACTCTAGACAAGAGCTGATTCAACATCTTTTTCTCTACAACTAAAGCATCTAAAATCTAAATATTACTACATAAAAGCAACCTCGCTGTCTACACCCTTGTCATTCATGCCACAATGTAAAGTTTAACTATATAGTAAGTAAGTTAAAGCTTCAAGATGTATTGGAGCCTTATATAAAATGAATGTAATCTTCAGAATAATAATAATATTGAATCTTTCATGGTATCTTGGTACCATTAAATTAGACTTGTTATGATAATAATGTTTTCACAATTTGGATTTATTTGGCAGTGAATTTTTTTGGAGAAAGAAATACTGCCTTGTTTAAAAATCACCTTCTACATTATACAAACACACTAAAGACGCACATTTTCCCACATTCATATTCTTTCTCCTACTACATCTCAGCCCAGATAAATGATTAGCTTCAATAGCTTTTCTCCTATCAGTTTAAATTTAAACATAATGATCAGTGTAATAAAAACTCTTGGGTTTAATTTAAAACCCGTTTAAATACAAAAGCCCATAATACTAACAAAAGTTGCTATAAGTTAATGATGGCCAATATATATAATGTCCAAACAAGTAGATTTTAAACAAAGATGTAATGTGATATGTTTGAAATGGAATGTCACAAAGAAATATATCATTGTGAAAATGAGTCAAGAAGTGTCCATGCGGGTGACAGAAATTTTGGCCCGGATTGTAGATTGATATTCATCCATGCGAATTCTAGGGGAAGTTTCTAACTTAAGTTACTTAATACAAAGTGCTAACTAACTAAATGTTCTGAAACTTCCTCGGTTTTTTGCTTACTGAATACCACAAGAAAAGTAAACGCAATCCATCCGCTCTCGGCTTGTTTTGTTTTAAGAATTTGCAAAACTGTTAGAAGACTTAGGGCGCAGTTGTTTAGCTTTTTACTGACAACCCATATACACTTACACATCAATAGACATATTCTCAGTATTAGTATTCACCATTCATGATAGGGCTTAGGGTCTTTATAACTGGTGAAAAATAAGAAAGAGTAAAAAATACTTTTCTTCCGTTCGGGCTAAAGTCTGGTTTATATTGGATCGCGTTAACCTAGACATTTGATCTGCAAGTAAAACAAGAAGACAAGCTTTTAGGGTAACAGTTTAAATATCAGTCAGCAAAATCGAAACTTGTATTTTATCTATCTTCGACTCTTTTTTTAATCATATTATCAAAATAACTCGGAAACTCAATAGGTCATCATTGAATCGACGAAGCTCCAATTAAGTTTAGTACAACTTAAACGAAAACAACCTATGTATATCAAATCAAAATTGATAAAAAAATCTTCTAATATTATATAACTGCCCTTGAGAAGCTAGTAGGAATTTGACTAAAGGGTCCATCCGTTTATTGGAGTTCATTTTTACAATAAAAATGGAGCTGAGTTACTTGGAATTACTGACAACTTCAAATGTGCAAGCCCTTCAAATTTATTCATCAAATTATTGATACTGATCACTTTTTAATAACCCGAAATTGAGTGTCATTTTCATTAGATTATTGTGTATCAAAGTATGACAATTGATTTTGGAACTTTGTTCTTGAACTTTAGACCTGACATTAGTGTCGATATGACATTGTCAAAGTTATCGGTAGATGATATGGTGCTGTAAGAATGTAACTCAGGTTTGTTATAAGACAGTGAATTGTGATTCAATATGATTGGAGGATATAGACGACAAGGAGGGCCCTCGTTGCCTAGAGTGGACGCTGACCCAGGTAGATAGTAGAAACTTACTGTACTTTTGTTATTGACTATGGCTGTGATTAAATCCATAAAGGACAAAAAACAAAAATTCTCCGCATATAATAAATGTTTATAATTTTTTCGAATTATCTAATAGAAAAACAAGTAATTTTATCTGTTGAAAATTATTAGTTAGTAAGCATGTCGCAAAAGAAATTAGGGAAATTGGGTTGCAGGTGAATCTAATTGTAAGTTAAATCAGAAATATCATATCCAGTTTTTTAGATTTATATTTTTGTCAGAGGAGTTTTATTCTCAATACTTATTCATTTGCTTTTGTAAGCTTCGATGTGGCTATTGAATAAATTCCTTATTAGAAATACAATTTAGAAATTTAAAAAAACCCAAGTTCCACAAATCATCAAATGCGTTAAACTCTCAGAAGTAGTTCTGTAAAATTTGATAACCAATGAGATTTTCATGTTAAAATACGTTTTTATTTACACATTTAACATTCAAATTGACAACTTGATAAAGTTGCTAATGATTATAATGAATCACGATAATGTGCTTGTAAATTTTTTAAAACATTAGGTTGAACATGACATAATGCATGAATATATAATCCTTTCGACGGTGCCGAAATAATAATTAAATTAAAATAATGTTTTAATCATTCAACAGTCAGCAATAATTGCCAACATGTATGTTTGCATTAAATTATAAATCACAGTATAAAATCAATTGATTGTGTAACCTGATTGATAATTGATATTAGCCTACTTGTTATATATTCCGTGAAAGTATGTCTAATGGATTTTTTATTCATTAAGCACATTAAGTCTATTAATATTTCAGCATAAAATATTATTATTAATACCTTTGCTGAGTTCAAACCATAAAGCTAGGTTCAAACACAAAGCATTTAATATATATATTAAAAACTCAAGGACGACCTTGATAAAATAATGGGTTCATATTATAATAATTTAGTATATGAATTCTTGTGTAACTTAATGAAAATACATGACATAAATTTCTCATTAAATGCTGATATAAAATCATCACAAAACATAAAGTACAAAAGTCTCAGCAGAAACAGCACAGACAAAGTAAAAATCTCTTGCAGGGCATATTTTAATAAATGTCATGTGTGTCATGTCCATGTCATTATAAACATCTTAGTGATTACGACTTCAAATTCATGGCTGAATATATATTGGTAATTCATTTCGGTTTGCTGCATTGATTAAGTATTCCGTTTTAAAACGTGTTAACAACGAAGAATAATATGCATGTATGTGCTAACTTGGAGTCAAAGCATATGTAATTAAAATCCAAAATAGGTACTTGAAATCTCTTCCATAAAAGGGTTGATGAAGGTTACACTCACAAGAGCTGCTTCTATATTATTTTCTTCCTCAAAAACACCTGAGATTTAATAAGATATTTTTGCAAATGATTTTTCTAGCTTTATTCAACAGGTGCACTAGCATTTATAACCTTGCCTTGTTCTAATCATCACAGCACAAATGATGCAAAGATGCAATATGCTATGCGTGTCTTATCTAATCTTATTGTAAAATATTACAAAAGCGATGTAAGGTTATTATTCATGTATATTATTGTTTCTTTAAAGAAGAACATTTTTATGGAATTTTAAAATTATTTACACAAGCAGACTATCCTTATTTCTTATCTCTCTGTGAATATTCATTTAGATAGAGATTTATAAAAATGCCAATAGGAATAAAAAATAATAATAAAAATGCATACATTTGACTTTTCGACTCCGTCCATTTGTCGTAATCCAGTAAATTAGCGTTCATAAAAAGAAGTTTTCAATATCATTATTTGCTTGCACTTATGCCAAGTACTTCCCTATTGTATGAACTGTCCATTTATTTACTCCGTTTAAATATTTAACGCACATAATTGATTGTGTTGCAGTAAGTCTTAATAATTAGCACATTTCGGCTATATTTTAATATGGTCATAGCATAGAAGTAGATATATGGTCATAGGTACCGTATAACTTGAATTAGGTCCTCATTCTGAAAACTGCAATGTTTCCCCATAAATCCATAAATGTTCTATACACTTTATGAAAGTCCCCACAGAATATTTCCTACCTTTGAAACTAAATATACTAAGCAGTTGAGTTGTCACATCACAACTTCATCACAACTCTTCTTTCCTAATACTATAGCGTTTAAAACCCAAACATGTTAGTTTAATCTTGTAATTAAAATTATTACAGGAAGCCAATAAATCAATAGGTTTTCTTACCTAAAAATTTGTTTAAATAATTTTATGGAAATATGCAACCCACCCCCGGAGTATCCCCGGAATATAGTTCCTTAATTTCATGTAATTTTATAGTTATAAAATTACATGAGTATTCTCTGAATAAGAACAAAATAAAATTATAAGACTGTCACAGACTTTAAAAAAATACTTACCCTTAGCGATTCTAATGCTTTCGTTTTCAATCCAAATTTATTCAAATATATAGTAATATAAATTTTATGAATACATATACGCCAAATACTCAGAGGGTACACATATAACCTTGACCATGAAGGACACCTAGAAAATACCTTAAGAAGGCCTAACCTAGAAATTCTTCCCATAAACTGAAATTCCAAACCTTCAATAACAAATCAATATCCATACCACCATATGCAATCCTATAAACACCTTCAATTGACATCATGAACTCAACATGAAGGCATTATTATTACATCTCATTATCATGCAATTGCAATTCAATCTTCAAAGCTGGAAATTGATCTGCAAATAAAAAATCTCATGCCATCATGATGTACCTTTACACATTCCAATTGTTTCGTCCATCATTAAATATCATCATCCATCAGATAGATAGGTAAAAAACCCAACCCAATTTTTAGCGTAGCAAAGAAGCCTTTTTACTTCGCACAAGAACGGGTTTGCTTGTTACATAATATAGGAATACATGATCTCAAAGAGTTAAAAAAGTATTCTTGGTCTTTTGATGCGGGATACGGAACGGGTTGGAAATTGCAAAAGCAGCTAGAGGTGCTACCTGTTGCTGGAGATATTCTTCTTCCTTATTTATATTATATAGACCATAATAATATTTATCTATTTTTCTTTTGTAGGG
>JAQGAA010000747.1:0-19507 GCA_034696425.1 Isotoma viridis
ATTATGGCATCATTCATTTCATATCACATTACATCAAATTTCCCTGCTACAATAAACATCATCCTTGCATAATTTATTATTTTTATATATAACTCGCACTGAATATTATATTTTAAATAAATATTAAAAGTCCATTCTTGATAAACCCACCTGCAGCTTCCTTTACTCTACATAACAGTATGAATAATGTAAACACACACAATCTCATTACAATAATATTTTACTCTTATCACATCATATCATATGGATCCACATCGACTATTCTAATTCTTTTACCTGTTGGACTTATAGGACTTAGCAAGAAGGAGATAAAGCTTCCTTCATCATTTTTGATACTTATAGTTGCAAAAGTTAATTAGGAACTATATAGGTAACTAGGTTAGGTTATAGGTTATTAGGAACTTATTCCAATTTTGGTACATGACGCTTTAAATCTACTTTCAATTTGAGTAAAACTTCTATAAATTCTACATAGGACAAAAATCCGTGGTCAGGGCAAGAAAAGTGTAAAAAAAATGTTTATTAAAAGTTTCAATGTTTTTACGTCTTATAACAGAAGCGGAAACTTCCCTGACAAAGAATACTCAAAATAATAATAACATACTTTGAGAAAACCAATGTCTTTCTGTGTATCTAAAGCCTGAAAATAAGCACAGCTATACTTTATTGCCCCTGACTGTATAGAAATGACCCTTATCATCTAAAAGTACAAAGTATAAAATAAAATTGAAATGGTACTAAACTACGAAACATCGCATCGAATCATGTATTATGTAATATTATTATTGTACATTGTAAATACACAATAAGTGTACATGTTTTATGCAGAGTTTTATGCAGATGAAGAGAGAGAGATGGAAAAGAAAGAAAAAAGACAGGAAATTGCTATCGGAGTCAAAAATGACTTGTCATGCATGGCAAACTCTAGTCAATGAGGTATATAGCAAATAACTTACCTTTTTACTACTTGTTCTCATCAAAAAAGATACTTTACAACAGGATAACATTGCAATTGAAAATAAGTAATGAAAATTTATTCATTTTTATGTTACATGTTTTTTAAACTTTTCTTCCCTTTAGTATGAAAACTGCGACTACAATTGAATTGTAAATACATTACAGATTTTTACTATCAGAGAGATCTTCCATCTTTGCTTTTGAAAGTATTATGCAAAAGTTCTCATTAAACTTTTTTTTCAATTTTTAACTTTTAAATGAATTCTATTGCAAATTTAAGTACAAAAAATTGTTTCTTTGGTAGATGAGATTTGAGTTAAAGAATGACACAATTTTTGCATAAAGACACATTTCCTTTAAAAACATTACTGAATTAGTAAATAGTTTAAACAACTGAAGTTACTCAAGATTAGCTTGTGATAGCTTTTTAGCAAAAGTATTGACGAAGATTTTTAATATGAAATTAATGGATTAATTTGCCTTTTATTTATTTTCTTACTTGCAGTCAGACTTTTGGTTCAATATTTGAAGAAAGAAATGCATTGTCGTGTTCTTTCTTAATATTTGTACACATCATGTATTCTAAATTTATGTTTTAGGTGACATGCACAATATTTTCAGATTTTCAATATTATTATTTAGAATACAGTCAGACCCATGCATTTAGGCATGACACACACAGTGCTTCTTAGAAACTGTGCAAAAAAAGTCCAAAAAATGTAAGAGTGGCAGCTTTGGGACGCTTCTTAACGTGGATGGCTTGGGGTGTAACAACGCTGAAGGAAATCTCTTAAACGCTTTCTGGGTAAGCTGCGTGTCACATGAACCTTTCAATCTATAATTTTAATCATTCTCAATTTATTCGGTTCTTTTGCTTCACAACACTTTTGAATGGTCCTATAGAAAAACATTAATAGCTATAATATGACACCATAATTCATTTATTATCCGTAATAGCACTTCCTTGTACAACGGAGCATCAAGCACGTAAAAAAGCAATATATTACTTTACAATTTGTATCCCTAACCGTAATACACATAATATGACAAAGTCAACCAGTAACCAATAATACAAAAGTGACATTCTCATAGTATTAGACATTCGACATGATAATTACAATAATATTATAGCCAAACCAGATATATAAATGCATATGATTCAACTCTCGACACTGAATTTGGCTTTTCAAGGGTAGTTTAATTTGTACAAAGTGCAGGTACACATACGTATACGATGTACTTGCATTCATTCCGCAAATATTTGATAGATAATTTTCTTTTTCAAGGTAGTTCATAATAATAACGTTTTTAGAGTGCATTAGCTTTTAGCCCTTTATCCTGTGTTATTATTCTTTCAAGTACTTGTTCCGCAAAATGTAATCTATTTTAAAATTATTACTAATGATCTTGATTAACAGACTTACAGACAGAAGACTTTCTAGAATAATACGGGAAGTCAAGTTTTATTATTGGTACGAATGGAACGGTTGTTCCAAGAAAGCTAACTCAATAAAAACGACACAAAACAAAATTTATTTTGACGCATCGCTTGTTACAATCTTAATACGGGAATTCTGTACAGAAGTGTAGTTATCAAAAAATAAAAATATTAAAAAAACGCAGAAGTTTATAAGATAATTTAATTCAAAAATAATAAAGATGCTTCCTTCTTGTCTCACAAATTGTTTTTCTTCTCGCTTCACGACGCTCTAATTTATTCATATTTTCAGTTCTTGTGACCTGAACTAGAATAGCAAGAGAGACGGCATCATAAGTGTGGTAATAACAACATAAGTGAGCTTGTTGTTGGTACGTAAGGGTGGTAAGGTCCCATTTTGTCACGATGATTATGACTTTTTTTAGGAGATCTTCTCTACTGACTTTTCATCCTCTTTCAGACATTTATTTTACATTAGAGAAGGGTTACACGTGCCATCAAGTATTAAATCGTTTTTTAAAATACTGTTACCTTATTTCTACTACTACGGAGTGTACGGAGTACATACGGTGTATACAACTTCCATGACGCAGATTCATAATGCGTTAACTTTTGTAACAAAATATGCATACTTGAGCGTTACCTGTTATTAAATAACTTGAAGTTCAATTAGCATCTCTAACTCTACACAAGTCAAAACAGCATGTCGTATTTAGCACTAATCAGCTTCAGCGCTACATGCTACTAACGTTCTAGACTTTTGAATCATTGTATTTGCTTGCTGATACGAAATTGTAATGGGGAATTAGGTAATTAATTGTTTCAGATGGGGAAGGATTGTTATTTAAAACCTAATTCTAAATGATTCCCCAGACTTGGATATTATATTGAATAGTGTAGCAGTAGCTGCATCTATAATAAAATATTATGAAAACAAAGGAATCAAACAGATCTTCTATTTAGTAGTGACTAAATAAAACTAACATCTAGTTCTTTGAACCAAGAGTTAGCGAAGCATTTTATAAATTTTTATTCTAATAATAAAAAAGGAAGAATTTCAATTTTGAATGCTTAGTGCATTATGCGTAACAAATACCAAAACGGTTGCAATACATCAGATTCTAGAGCCACACTCTAGTTCTTAGTCTGTATTCAAGGAAGAAAAAAATACAAAAATAAGATCTTTGTGAGTTCACACTTGACTCAGAAATAGAATTATGTCTGCCGCACAGCCAGAGGGTTTTTATACAAAGATTTAAGTTAACTTTAGCATAATATGAGTAATGGTAGCAATCGTAGTATTTAGTTAGTAGCAAAAACTTTGTATGTGTAAGTCTTTCGCCTTTTTGTATACGGTTCACTTGGTTGAGATCATCTCTGGAGACTAGAATAGAATTTAAATAGAATTTGGGGTTGAATGGTCTCTAGAATTAAAAGAAACATTTTTATCTACTTTATTATAGTCTCTTTGTACTTTGCGCAGTTTCTTTTACTGCTACTGGTGGTTGACTGGGAGATGCATTTTTCAACCACGCCTTTTTCATGCAAAAACACCACCAGACAGTTCTATTTTGTTCCATCAAATTGTAATGATTATTTTAGTTTGTCTCACGCATTTAACTACCATTGCTACACTTTTGGTATTCAAATCTTGACTCTATTTTTGACTCCGGGATGGATTTTGGCTCATGAAAAACTATGCGTGATCAAAAAATCCTGCTGAATTTTTATGTTCAGTATGTATGTATGTGAGAAATAATTGTCTTCTGAATTTGTTAATAAAGCATTGCTGTGTACCAGTTTGGACTCTTTGTACTTATGAAATGTTTAAAAGTAATGTCACAAAGAAGCGTCATGAAATATCGCTACAAGATTTCAGAAATTTCTAATTCGTCAAACAATTTTTTCCCAGCAGCTTAAAAAAATTTCTAAACGATCCCCCTTAAACTGTGATGGCATTAACTAGAGTAACTCAAACCTAATATACTGAAAAACCTCAACGATAAAAGTAGTAAAAGGTTTTTTAGCTTATGAGAAGTCTGTGACACTAGAACTATTTTCTCTTTTATCAGTAAAATCTTCTTAAAAAATATGTTTTGTCACCATACGCCACATGGAATACCGCACCTGTGACAAAACACACAAGAATACATTCTAAACTCATCTCGACCAGTTACCAGTAGACAATCATTTTCTCAGTTTGGGACCAATTTGTCTTGTCAATGTTTAAGTGCTCCAACCATACACACTCTTATGCCTAATAGACACAAACAAACCTTTTATCCTTTCTCAAGGTGTAAGGTTAAGATTAAATGGACACGTATAGTGATGGTGGATATACAAAGAACTGGCTTGGTAGCATTTTACACATAAAGTTAATTTATCCCTTGAGTTTATTCTTATCTGATTCCCTGTGGCGTGCAATATGTATTTCCACTAATTGGATTGAATAAAATATCCATTGTTGATATTCGGAGTCTTGTGGCTTAAAAAAAGATGTATGAGATCAGAGATGAACCAAACAGGGATTTAACTAACTTGTAAATAGGAGTGTGTCTGTGTGCCATCATGTCCATTGATTTAGAAGCATCATGGGGAGTTTATATTTCAAATCATTAATTTTTCCTGAGGGATTTACAGATTTACTTAATATTATAAGTATAACAATAATGCACTACTTATCACTAATTTTGAATGAAGTTATATTTAAAGTTGTATATTTTTTGTTGATGAAAATCTTTCAAATTTTGATATTATTGTGTGTATGCCTATGCTCCCTTTTATTTAGAAGCTGTATTGTAATTTAATGTGTCAATTAGGGAAATGTGACACAAAGGTATTCCTCATCCAATCCGTATCTTAAATAGTTATCTAACTAGGAGAGGAAAACAAAGACTAAGATAAAATTTAGATACATAATATCTCTTATTTTGTAATTTATAGATACACTTTAATGAATCTCACGAATGAAAAACGTTAGCTTATTTAGATGTTACCTTGTTTTAAAGGTAATCTTTAGAAATTTAATGTGTGTGTGCAAGTTGAATTATGTCACGTAACTATTTTAAGATCTAGTTCAGAAGTCAGAGACTGTTATTTCCCAAGGGTTAGGAAATAAAAAATGTAAAAAGTAATATAATAATCTTTTAAGAAAAAGGATAAGGAGTAGGAGACAAAAATATCACTTATTGTGATAAGATCAACACCTCCCAAGTTCCTTTGATCCCGGTGGTCTCTCTCTTTTTCCTATATCCCACTTACTCTCTCAACATTCAATATTATTCACGGATTATATTTTTCAATTCCCGTTTTCCTTAATCCGAAAAATTAAGTAGACAATCCAAAATCCCAAAGAAAGAAGATTTTGGAACAAGTAGTAGTCAGTCCCATTGCATTCGTAATAATATATTAGCCAGATACTTCAAGGGTGCTTCTGTAATTGGTACAATTTATTGAATAAGGAATGAATTCAGTGAGTAATGCTCTCACAGTTAGAACAAGTGGTAGGAATGATACGTGAGGACTTGACTGGTGACTGGGGGTGTGGCATTTGGAATCGGGGGTGGTTTTGTTTTCCCTATTAAAATATTTATCTTTGAAAATCTCTTTTTTATTTCTTCTCTGCTTTAGTACTTACAAGTGCAAAAAAATATGACGCCAGAAAATATGAAAGTCTGCCAACTTTATTAAAAATTGATTTTGTAAACTAAAGTTTAAGAGCATTTTCTTTAGAGTAAACGACTGTCCGAATGAAAATGAAGTTTTAGTAAAAAATAAAAGTTGACTTGTGTCTGGAGCCAATTAAACATTAACAAAACATGATTAACATTGTACCTCAAGTTCAAAAGTATAATAAAGACGATAAGCGAGTAAATAAAAATAAAAAAACTGGGAGACTTATAAGAAGAGAGTCCTTTCTCCTTGGTGTGTATTAAAAGGTGCCACAAAGCCACAATTGAGTATTTGAAGAAAATAGAGATAATATTGACATGGGGATTGAGACCACCAGAATGGACGGAAATATTTCATGAAGTACAACAAGTAAGTGATCTCTTCTTCAATCCTTTTACACTATGTGTGTAACAATAGTCTGTGTATGTAATAATTGTAAAATTGTAATTGTTAGCTTGACTATAGTGTAATTTGGAGTATATAGTGTGTTTATTGTGTTCATTTTGTGTGACATGACAGCTCTCTCTCCAAAGTCAGAGAGCTAAGATCGTTTTTTTAATTTGAATCTGTCCCACACATTCAATATATTCAAATAGATTAAAAAGTAGACTTTTGGAAAGTAAGTAGCAGGAGTAGGAAAGGAGTGAGTTGTGGTGATAGTTAATTGAAAAGTGAACATCGATTAAGTTTATTTTATGATCTTGGTGCTCAATAGACAATGCCCATCAAATCCTTGTATACAACATTGATAATGGGATTAACGATGAAAGAGAAAAAAGGAATTTAAGGTATTGAAATGGCTTCACTTTAAATGGTTAAAAACTTTTAAATCTTAATTTAAGGGGTTGTTTATAAAGGATGACCACATGAACACTCTTTTGTAACTTATAAGCCAAGCCACAACAGAATTATCAAGAAAAGCTAAGATTTCATACAAGTTTTTACCATAATTTATTAACGGCCCGTTAATAATCTGATTTTTTCATCAATGTGTTCATCCTTTTGTGATAGAGAGAGAATTTCCATGAGATAATTTTTACTTGCATTCCTTCACAATCCAAAAAGTTAAGATATCAGCGAGTTTATATTCTATATAGTGTGTTAAAAAAGTATAAACGTTAAGATTTTTAACAACTTGGCTGAATAAATAAAAACACAGAATGATGGAAACATTTTAGGTTAATTACTTATTCTGGAGGATTGGACTGTTGTTGTGCTGACTCTCCTATTTTATCCTATTTAGGTTATTGCTTCGTAAATTATTCATTGACTCTCTCTCAAAAGATCCTTTGTCTAAGGCTTTGTACTTTCCAGTGGAGATTATACATTCTAGTTTGGAGTTGAACGAATTTTAATAGGAGAAATCTTTGAATAGCTCATCATTCTTTGAGTACTTTTTTAACTTGCATATTTTACTTTTTATTTTTATTTCATAAATATTATAATTCAAAGAAAAGGGTAAAACCAGCAGTAGATGTTTAAACAGAAGCTAGATTCAAAATTTGATTATAATTATCAGCTTAAAGAAACCATTTATTATTTAAATCCTCGCCTCTTCTTGTCATCAGTTTAAAATATCTTCCTTCACAGAAGCAATACCAGTTTCAATAGGTGTTTTTGTAGATTCACTTGGAAAAACAAGTGCTGTTTTAAGGATTTTGTAAAGCATTCCGTAATTTGCATTTGATTTTTGGATGTAAAAAATGGAAGATTTATTTGTCTAGTGGATAATTTTCTTGAAAACTAAATTTTACAAATATAACACACCAAAAAAATCAAAAAAAAAACAAAATTTAAAAAAAAATTGTCAAATCATTTTTGCAACGTTTTTTTACGAATAGTTTTCATCAGTTTTCAATTAAACAGAACAATAGATATTCTATCTCCTAAAACAAAACTTAAAAAAAAAACATTTCTTCCCATAAAGTTGAGAATACTTCAATTCAAGAAAAGATAAGCAGCAACCGATTTTATAAATGAAATATTCCACTTACCTATTTATTACTACTACTACATATTACAGCTTAAAGGTAGTAAAGCAGTATGGAAGAGTTGATAGTGTTAAAACTTCTTGGCTGTCTGAACTCTGATTAACTCATCAGATAAAAAGATTCTTAGCAAGATATAATAGAAGATCAGAATGGAAAGATATTGTCTAGTTGCCTATGGACCAGATTCCAGTCTAGATCTATTCGTATGGAAGTAATAATAATCTTAACGTGATAAAACCACTGCCACTAACCACTTATAGAGGGACTATACTTGATTTATATATAGAAGGAAGATAAAATAGGCAGTTAAGAAAAAAGATCTCTGTCAGATTTCCTACTTCTTTTTGTTAACTTTTTCGTATCAGAAGCTGTTAATCGGAATTTAGTCCATCTGGTATAAGTTTTAAGAGAGTGTACTTGAAGGGAAATATTCAGGTTACAAGACTCACGTATGCTGGTTATTCATGTAAAACAACTCTGACTTTCTTGTCAGTACGCACTTGAGGAAATTCTTTAACGTGTCTGCATACACATTTTTTTCATTCTTTTAACAACATTTTCACTTACTCACTTTTGACCATCTGTTCTCTTTCCCTTGAGGCCCTTCGGATCATTTTCTACTACTTTTGCTTTTACCTTCAAAGTTTGTAAAGAGATTTACTTTGATGTCTTCATTTTTAATTTGACTTGCAACGGTGTTTATCATAATTACTAGATTTTTTTATAAAACTTCTAAAGGTTTAATAAATTTGAGCATTTTAGAAAAGATGGTTTGATGAATTATGAAATTTTGCGAATATCGAAAAAGTTGGAAGAGATTTTGAGGGAAAGTTTAAGCAGGAGGTGGAGGTAAGCAGACCTGACCCAAAAGCACTTTGAATCTTTGACCTTTTCAGCTCAGCAAGGTCAGATTTTATTTTAAAACTATTTTTAATGAAAAATAGTATGAATTATTATGCCATTTTTGTTGATTATGTTGAAAATATGAAATCATGACGCGTTTCTCCTTCTTTTCGGTTTGTTTAATTTCCTTTTCAATAAAAGGGCGTTTATTAAACAAGGTTAAAACCATAACGGGAAAAAAGTAGATTTCCTTAGATTTGAAATGATGACTTGAACTGGTTTACCTTTGTCAATTAGTCGGCTACCAATTTTCTCCTTTTTATTTCTCTGATTTGATTCACAAGTCATCCCCTCTGTATGTAATCAGTGATGAAAATCTTAATACTTTGTGTAAAACATTCACGTACCAAATCCTCATCTACACCGTGTGTGTGTGTGTCAAGATTATCTATTTTTTTTGCGACAAGAAAATGTCAATGACAATTTTTAAAAAGTTGAACATGTAAATTAGATGGAGGTGGATGACAGGAGCAATTAAAAGTTGATTGATATCAAATCCTTTTCTATCAAATCGAGACAGATTTACCTAGATGTTATATCATTCAGACATCCCTAATCACATATGTAAACATTTTGTGAGATTTTCAATTCCAATATTTTCAACCTTTGCTACATTTTGCCTCACATAAATTGAAATTTCTTTAAAGTTTTAGAATTTAAACCCAAACTATCATCATGAGAATTAATTAGTACCAAATTTAAAGTCAAAATCAAGCTGAAAGAAAAGGCATTAAAAAACCGTATGAGAGTAGATGAAGATCTTGTAGAGGTAATTGTAATGATTAAAAAGATAGGAGAGATGATTTGAATAGAAGAGAAAGTGGAAGAAGCAGTGATGGATTAGATGAGTCCAGCTGACGAGTGACTTTAGTTGTCTAACTCTTCATTAAGTTGTCCTCTCCCACTTTGACCAATTTGACGTGTCCTTAGACTTGCGTCGACTTTCAATCAGCTCAACTTCACCACTAAAACTCTATTATCTCTTTCTCTCTCATCCATCTTAAAGGAATTAACAGTCTTGGACTGCACACACAGAATACCGAGTTGTATTTTAAAATAAGATATACCTATGATTTCATTCACAAATCTTGTTATACATAATGGAATGACAGTTTATAGTTGATTTGGAACTTCAATGGTTGACACTGTAACTTTGAGTGTCGTGTCAATCCTAAAAATGGGATCTTACTGACCTTTTTGCTGAATAACTAACAAGATTTATGAAAATCTTACGCATTATAATGTATGGAATTTCCACGTCTTTGCTCCTGTATTAATTTCTTTATACTATATTGTTAAAAAATATGATTGTTAGATGTAAAAAAAAATAAATTTTGATACATGAGAATATAAAAAGCTGGTAAGTGGAAGGGATTGGGAATTTAAAGATAGAATTTAGGATTGGATTGAAAAGTTTATAAGCCGCTTTGTTCATCACATTCAGGATGATCAACTCTCACAAAGTTTTATCAAAAGAAGCTCGATTCCGACTTATAATTTTTCACTTTGCCACACAAGAAGTCATGTATTATTATTATTATTATTTTACCTTGTGTCTTCTATATATTATGTCTTTGTAATAAGTTGTACAATTGAATATTATCATCATAAGGTTACACGAGTTAACAAGTAGGTTCGTCACGCAGTACACAGTGAATAATAAAATAAATTTAATACTTAAAGAAGTTCCTCTCTGCTCCTATGTAATAATATTCTACTGGAAACTCTGATGTGGATGTGTCCAATGTGGTGTTATGCATGTAAACGAGTCAGGAGTTTCGAGAATTGAGACAAAAAGAGTTACATGAGCATTGAAATCTATTTTTTATTACATTTGACTATTCTGTTTTTTTACTGTCACAGAATGATAGTATATTGCTATATCTTTATAATTGGAAATGGTGACAGATAAGCTAGCTGCTACTACTGTGGACTTACCTACCAAGTATTTCCTTTTTAAAGATGATACGACATTGTCACACAGTTAGAACCGCATGACATTACTCACTTACTTGTGGAGTGGACATATATTATCTCATATAAAAGAGATTAATAAAAAGAGTTGAGTCTCTTTTCACCGCATTTCTTCGTTGAATAAATTATTATTATTTAAAGATTATTGTGATTATGTGAAATGATGATATGATGAGGATGACGGATAATCTGTTGAACGCATTCTAATGAGAAATGTAGTAAAAGATGTATATACTTGTACAGGGAGCTTTTATTTCTAATCCTGTGTAGGAAAGAAAGTGATGGATTAGAATAAAAGAAAAGGGATGACTTTTACAAAAGAATCACGTATGAATTCTTAATAAAGATGTTAGCATTTATTTATTTGGCTTCTTAAGATTTAAATGGGATTAAATCTTGATATTTTATTAGACTTGGAGGAGTTGAGCTGAAGATGGGATTTTAATAGATAGTAAAGCAAATTGAGATGAAGAAGTTACTATAAAGAAGGAGAATGTTTTGTTACTATTTGAATTTAGGACAAAAATACGTGTTCTAGATTTAAGATTTTAAAAATTCTCCTGAAAAAAAGCCCCCAACCTAAGATAGCATTTTAAAGACAAAGTTGTATTGAATGATTTTAATTTTGTACACATATATCACTCTATAAAAAAGTTAGGTAAAAAATTCCACAGATAATTCTTCAAAATTGGAAAATATACATTAAAGATACAAATGCAAATCCATATGGTAAAATAAAATAAAAATAATCAGATATTCATATTCCTACTATAAAACAATTTACCAAGGATTTTTATCTCCTTATTTCAACCACATAATTATTCCCACGGCCTATAGTCCTTCCAAAATCCCAATTAATACTCTCCAGCTAATTCTTTCATATTTATTACCTACAACTTATTTCCAGCTACACACACGAGTACTTATGCTCTTTAAATTGCTAATAACATCAAATAACTTAAATTTTTTATCATTCCTGCCTTTCAAACTGTTCGCCCACATTGCATACACAGATACAAATAAGCAAATCAACTTAAACTGTCGGTATAAACCACAAGTAAACCGCAGGTTCAAACTGAAACTTAATCTCTAAAAAGTTATATTATTCCTGTTATCATTTTGTGCTAATCACATCATATAATACACAATCAACAGTTACAGAGTGTAATCACTTCCACACTAAAACCACCGTAAAAGTAGTAACCAAACGTCAGTGCAATTATACCAAAGGATTTTGAGACACTACTTTCAAAGTTATATAATAGAGGAGATACCTCAGGTGTGTGTGTGTGTTTATGCGTAGTAATAATATTATGTAATAATAATAAAAATGATGATAAATTCAAGTTTAAATGTAATCTTTAATAATAATCTCATTCACTTGCCACTCTCATTGACATCCGCTTCCGCTTCTCTCCCTCATACACAAAATTACATTTCGCAATTGGCTACATATACTTACTTTACATAGACTTACACACACAAAAAATATCTTTACATTTTTTACATTCGATGATGTATTTAATGTGTGTGTTTTTTAATTTCACACACACACACACTCATGGATAGTCAGTTTGTTTTTCTCTTACTCATTTCTGTTCCTCCCCCTTAATTTGATAAAATGAGGCATTCAAAATCTGATTTTCCTTATCTCCAGCTTCAGTACTGGGTAGTTGGATTTTGTGGTTTTGTTTTTATTGAAATGTACGAAAATATACTTTTACTTTTTTTATATTATTTTGTTCACGTTCATTGTTGATTGTTGAGAAGAAAGCCTTATAAAGTTTAACTTGTTGCATGTATATTGTAATATAATATTATGATCTAACACTTTATTACAAAATAGGCGAACAAATCCAGAAGGGGAAATGATATGTCAGTTTATTCAAATAGAATTTTAGGGTGCTGGAAATCTGAAAAAAAAAACAAATTAGTTAAAATGCACCTGCTTAATTTCATTTGAATGTTGTTTTTAGATTGCATTGGCATTTCGGGCTTTTTAAGCTTTGATTCCCATTCCCACGCGTAGCAAGTTATTATTAGCAATAATGACGCATGATGATGTTGTGGCATTTCTTTATCTAGAAATGTTAAAAAGTTACTGAAAATCCGTTATAATTTTCCCCTAACCAAAATAAAAGTAAAGCTTGGGGAAATACTATTTTCGAAATTCGATTTTTACCAAAAAGACGTTGTAAAATTCTTAAAGCTTGTAAATTGGAGGTAAGAGAGAATTGTAAAAAATGAACTAATCTTATAAATTTCATCATAGACATAAAATACCTTTGAATCTTTGATATACAGAGTTTGAATGACGGACTAACTAAAACTGTGGGTCGGTGAATGATAAACTCAACACTAGTTTGAGACTCTAATGAAAAAATCATCCCAACAACTACTACCGTTATCTTTATGAGTCTAAAAGTACAAAACGAAACGATAGTAAAGAAGATAAGATAGGAGTGTTAAGAAGTATTGTGTCACCCTTGATATCAGGAAAAGGTGTGGTACGTACATCAACTTAAGTGTATCATCATCCTCATCATCATCTTCTTTCTTCTCTTTTAAACTACATTCTCATACTACCCATTTCAATCATTCCATCTCATGTGAAAAAGTCAATCCAATTGTGAAAAAAACAATGCAGAGAACAATCAACAAGGGGAAAAAATAAACAAAGTCATGAATATTCCACAAGAGATTAGATAATAATGTATGAATAAGAGATAGTCTTTCTATATGATGATATATAAGCCCCTTTATTCCTTGTTCAATGATAATATATATAATGGAGATGTAATAATGGTGTTATGCAAAAGATGACAATAAGAGAGGACAAGAGTTAACACCACCACCACTGGTCGTACTTTTTTAAAAAACATTCTCCTTGTGAGTTTCTTCAAGTGAATGCTTTCCCTATAGCTTGTCTAAATAAATAATCTCTTTAGTAATACCAACGTAGTTTTTAAAGATAACAACGGGACTTGAATTAGATTGGAATTGTCCCTACTACGGATCATTTGGATGAAATACCATTTCTTTTATCCTTGTTATGGATTCGCTTTTTTTTCTTAAAAAATAAACAAAGTGTTACCGCCAGGTTAGGCCAAGTACGCTTGGTTTGTTTGTTGATTGTTGATACAAATGTAGAAATAAAACATGAGCTGTATAGGGGCTATTGCATTGTCCGTGTGTGTATAGTTGGACTAGTAGTAGTAGTTAGGGTTTAGTAATAATGAGGAAGAAAGATCAAAGTTGAGGATGAAGAAAAGAAGTTAAACCCTTTTACCAGAGAAGACTTTTAAGTCTGTCCTTTAAAATGTGTTTAAGATGCACAAATTGAAAAATGAAATTCATGTTCTTGTTTGACGCACTTGTTCTATCGCATTGGTATTAGTATTAAAGTAAATAAGAATGCTGGATAGAGAGAGTTAAGGGCTAGAGAGATATAGTCTTAAGGGTTTGTTGGTTTGATAAGGAAGTGTGATGCCTTTGACTGCTTGCCTCTCTTATCCACAATGTATAATAAGATCATCTAAAGGGTGCTGGGAAATCAGTTTTTAAGATACATTTCATAGATAATCTTTCCCTTTTTAATTTACTTCATCTACTTGAGGGTGATTCTGTGCTTGGTTAACTTTTAAAAGACTCTTTTATAATGACTTCTCTTTTGTTTGATATTTTCAATGGTATTTTTGGAAGCTGATATTTCCCCAAGGGTTGTTTCTTCATTATGTGCACGCATTGGATACAATTTTAAGGGATTTCGAAACTTTTCAGGGCTTTTTTAAAGTTTTCTGCACGCTTTTTCAGGTCTGGGTGGTTTTCTACGTGGCACGGTATCAGCCGCAAAGGGTCTTTGGGTAATTTGCCAATGATTGTCCCTCCCTGTCAACCTTTACACCCTTTTTAAAGCCATGGAAAATTACCTACAATTTCAAGCCACATGTGTGAAATAATTTATGAATAGCCCGTTTAGTGGTGATGACATTGTAGTTAAGTGTGATTATTATGATTGTTGAATATCGATATCACAGTTTTAGATTGACTCGTTAAGTGAACAGAGTGAGAAGTACCGACAGACAAAAAGGAGAAATCAATTGAAAATAAAATCATCAACTGTATCTTCTTTTAGAAGAATTCTTTTCTACTTCGGGGACTCTCTCTTTGACACTTTCATCACTTATTGACTTGATCTTTACAGAAATCAACACTTTTCTCCAGAGGCTTTATCAAAATGTACAATCTCTTTCCTGTCACACATAGCTCTTTGTACTTTTAATAATAATTGTTATACGTAATGCTGCCGAGATGAAGCTTTTGTCATTGTGTGATATCATATATTCATCACCCATTATTTTAATTCAATCTTTAATTCAATTTTAACATTTAGTTTTTTTAGTCGACCTGGTAATCGTTTTGTTGTTGGAAATTTAAAAAAAATTAAATCTGGATGTTTTTAATTCTTATTTTTAAATCGACTTGCTATTTTCCATTCACAAATATTATGTTTTAGTTTTTATACCAAATAAAATTTACCAATCCTTTTAAGATTAAAAATAATGCCTTTAATTGGATACATTCAATCCTAATCTATAAAGATTTAAATCTTTATCTATAAGGAAAAGCAGGAAACGGATTAATTCTTTTTCTTCAAAACCAAGGCATTTCCTTGATTTTTTACCCATAAGCCCTATATATTATTACAAGAACAAACGTTCAATTATCTACTTAAGAAAGCAGGAGTTGTCTTCTTTATGAAATTATAACTGCCACAAAAGGTAAGCTTAGACTTCTAATAATTTTCTGCAATCTGTCTTAACAATGCTAGATCGCTAGTAATAGTAGTAGATTTTTTTAAACCCGCAAATTTATTTTCTCTCTTCACTGATATGCATAAAATATTCTTGTTCTTCCAACGACCATCAAAGTGCAACTACTACTGAAGCCTATGCAAGTGTGCACAACCTCAAAAAATAATAGGCAGTAGTAGGAAATGATTTACGAGATGAGTTTTAAGAAGATCCATGCCCAAAAGGGAACAAATCCTCTTAAATCCACTTTGAAACTTTTATTAGGCGTTTTACAACAAGGCGAAACTACTTATTCTCATGGTAAAGGTTAAACCTAACTAGTAAGAATAAAAACAAGGTAAAACCATCATAACTATCCTAATTCTAGATGGATTCATGGTTTTGTTCTATACTATAACTAACTACTACTAGTTTATCTTAAAACAAAGAAAATAATATGACAAGTCTCTCTCTTAAGTCTCTCTTTAAGTAAACTGATGAATGTCTCATAATTACATGTTACTCTTAAAAAACCAAGAAATCCATCTGCATACTTTGACTTATCATTTTGCCCTCTATATATATTCTTAACTAGTTTAAAGGAATTTCTCAAAAAATGCATGCATTTATCATTTATACCAATAACATATACTGCATGTCCAAACTACTACTAGTTACTACAACTTTAAGTAGGTAACTTAAGTGCAATTTAGCATATACAAGACACACACGATACAACACACTTTGTTTGATTTACAGTTTTCTAAGAAACACACTACTACTACCATCAAAGGGATAAGTTACACATACAAGACATAGGAATTCCTTAAAAGGGTGTTATTTCCCTTCAATGAGTGCATATAAAAGTGATATTTGATCCAGACCACAGAGAGAAAAAAAATCTAAGTTAAGAGTTACTTTATCTCTGTCTCTTTTGTTTATGCTTAAAATTGTTCATAAATAAGGAAACGAAGATGCATAGTGTACGAATGAAACTTTAATTGATATTGGGAGATACTTCCGTTTAATTGAGATTCGTTTTGAGGGTTCGAAGGGTTTTAGAGGCGACTGGGTATAGTTTTTGTGAGAAAAAACTCTGAAAGTTGAAATATTGAGCAGAAATCTTATCAAAAGTGTAATTTAAGATTTTTTCAAACCAAGTAAAATCTCATTTCTAGTTTTATTATTAGGTAAACCATTTATGAACAATCCTTTAAAGAAAGAATTTAAAAAAGTTAGTAAAAATATTTAAGAGTAAAATGACCCCATATTATTATTATGATATAAGATGTTAAATGTTGTTGTAACTTGTCGCTTTAATATTCCCAACTTGCATAAAAATCCCCCACACATTGTCTCCTTTAATATTAAAACCGTTTGAGTTTTAAGATAATCCATTCCATCCTTTTTCTTGATGACAAACTCTTTCTGGTATTTTTATGACGGAAAAGGTAAGTAAATAAGTAAAAAGAGGAAATAAAACTTACGGATCCGTTCCGTATGATACCAAAAAGTCACATGCCACATAATATAGCATGTGCTCATATGACAGAGAAATTCTACATTGTTTTAATACATTTTTCTCATCTCTATCCAACAATTTGGTGATGTTCTCAAAAAGAAAGGAATTTATTACTCTGAGGAAGAAAACCACTAGATTTGTGTATGTCGTCTTAAAATTTTAATTGTCTTCTTTGCTGTGGGTTTAGGTTAGGAGTGGACATGGAAAATACATTATTATTGCTTAGGGGAAAGAAAGGAGTGAAACTCCCTTTTGAAATTATGTAATTGACAATTTTATGAATCATCATTGTCTTATTACTTTGTAGGTTGGCGTGTGTTTCTGATTCTTCGCTGGGGTGATTTTCATGTCTTTGTCAACTCTTCGTTTCATGACTTTAGTCTAGATTTAATGTTTCAGTGGATTTATTTGTGGGACGTGGTTTTCTGCAATATTTGTGAGTTTGTACAAGTGATAAAGTTGTAATGGTTTATTTATGGATAAAAAACATTAGGTCATAGCATGAGATGAGATGTGTTTGAAAATCGTTTTTAAAACTCATTTTGGAAATTTTGTACTGATTATTGGTTGAAGGTTTTAGTATGAAAAAGAAAATAGGTATTCATAGTTATGTGAAGCATGTTGTATTTGATTCACACTGGGTCTCTCAAAAAAGCAAAGGCCTCAGTTGAGGCTATGGAGATGGATTTTCGGATTATGAGATTCCTTTTAGCGTTTCCTGAGATAACCGACTATGCACCAACCTCTAGCCATCTATTAGCTTTGTCATTGGAGGAAAGGCTATTTTGTGTATCTCTTTCACAATAGTAGTACTTTGTATCTGTGTTTTTTAATATGTTTTATTTAACTGAAAACAGGTTCTGTTTAACTTGTTGTACAATGAGTCCCCATCTCTAAAGCGGAAATATAACAACTTATGCAACTAAACTCATTCTCATTGAAGATGCTCCGTACAGGTGATAATAGTTTAACAAAGATATGTAATTTCGGAGTTTAAGTTAAAGGTAGGATTTTATTGGATTAGTAACTTAATTAGATAGCAAAATGCGTATTTAGAAGCAAGTTACATATTTACAAATTCAAAAATATGCTAAGGTCGCCATCTAATTATTCCATACTAATATAAGTCAAACAAAGTTCAAAGTTCTTTTATTTAAGTGTCTTAATAGTATCAAACATTACATGGCTGTAATAATTGGTTTGCAACAATTGACACTATATAAATATACTCTGTTGTCTCTTACATACTAAATAGTCAATTTCATAAGTTTAAAAAGAATAATTATCTTAAGTATAACAATACAGTTCTTCAAAACATATTCTACTACAATACAATATAACAATACTCTACAAAGCAAGTACGAAAGTGAGTACAAAAGTTCTACACACTAATCAGTCTACACAAAATTGTTTTTTTTTCAAATGAGATAAACATAATAGTTTGAAGATCAATTCGTATTTTTAGTACTTTCACATGGCGTTCCATTTTTTCGGGCTTTCTGTTTCTTCCATGAATTGGATTTCTTTGACTTTTGTTTTTTTAAACACTCAGCTGTATCTTCTAACTGTTCTGACGTGTTGCACAAGTTGTATTTCAATATATTATCATAGATTTCTGAATCTAAAGAAAAATCAATTTTACAACAAATCTTTAAGTATGCATATCCCCAACCGAAAAGTAAGAGTATTAAAAAGTAACTACGTTTCAGTATGTCTTACCAATTATTCTATCCATCGGAAGGATTTGAAGGACTGGGAATTCAGAATCCTTATTAATCTCACAAATAATATTGGCTGCCTGCGCTATTAAATCATTCTCGACGCTGGGAGTTGGTCCAAAATATTTGTGTAATAAAACTCCTCTTGGTACTTTGTTTCCACCAAAGCATAACAGTGTCTATAAAACCATTCAAAAACGTTCTTCAATTACAAAATACTACACATTAAGTCATTAAGTTTGTTTTTAAATACACAATTAAACTGAATGTGCGATTTAACCATTCCTTTCTTACCTGCTCAAATACCGAAGAAAATAAATATATTAGTCCAACATGAAGTCGAGTTAGAAGGGGAAATGAGCAAAGGAACAAAGATTCACCTTGCTTCATGTCATTTTTTAACAAGAATACTTGTTGCAAATCAATATTCATCCGTTCAAAATCCTCAAAGAAAAGTAAGTTATTCGCAGTCTCCCGAAAACATGTGGTATGAAGTTTTGTAAATGTTATCTGAAATAAAAACTAATCGTTAAATTCAT
>JAQGAA010000748.1:0-19500 GCA_034696425.1 Isotoma viridis
TGTTTACGTGTGCTCCGTGGATTCACAATTATTTATGGACCTTATACCCGTCAGAATGAAGGAATATCTCACAAGATTTTATTATAGCAATTTCCTTTTCTCATCTTTTAATAAGATTATGTGTAATTCATGCATTTTTTATAAAATGTGTGTTCACTCGTTTGAAACTATCTTATGTCTTATATCATTATCTTGTGTGTGATCATGTATGTTGCAGGCATTCCTAATTGGCATTCTACAATGTATTATTGAATCGCGTACAATGATAGTCCGATGGGGTAATTATTTCCAGTTGGCAGTAGTGGAATGACTTGTATTATTTTGAAGAATATTTTCTGCGTAGTAAGACAATTAGATTATAGTAGGAGTTAACGTATTTAGTATCAAAGTTCGGAACAAATTCATCGTGTTGCTATTTCAAACAACAATATTTTTCTGTTTGAAAAGCTTTCCGATGCTGAAATAGTAATTATTAACAATACTTTGATGATATAATAATATGTATAGAGATTTTTTTATACAGCTGAACATAGCAGGTGCATTTTTGTTGTTGTGGAATTTCAAACATTAATAATTTTTTATTCTTACAACTATGAATTCAGATTACTTTTTATCATACTCCCATTGTTGATTGGAAAATGTCAATTCTTTTGCAAGACAATTTTTAGTAAATAATATCAACTGGGAAACAAAAGCTAACCACTATCTAACAATAAGCTGATTTTTTTTTATTCTTGCCTATTTTAGATATGGCAGCTTATTCAAACGCTTTGACATCAAGAACAAAATTTAATGATTTATAACACCCCTCTTAGAAGAAACGAATCTATTAGACAATACTTTATATACACATTACTACACATCCTGCAATCTGGGAAGAATCACCCATATAAATTATAAATTAGTAACTTCTTCAACACTTGTGACACGTATAGGTACATAAGTTTCAAAACCTTCTATTTCCAACACTAACTCTAAAGAAAAGGATTTTCTAGCCAAAAACTTTGAAAACAAGGAAAACTTTCTAATGAAATCTTACTAAAGGGTAAAATAATGAGAAAACTTTCTTCAATTCAATTCTACTAGACTGAAGAGCTCTCTCTCTCTCTTAGAAAGGAGTTTTAGTATTCAATTACAAAAGACTCATTTCAGAAGAGATGTGAAATAAAACGAAAATAAGTACTAGTACTACGATAGTATAGTCAAAAGTAGTAGACATTAAAGCTCTTCCCTTAGGTTTTAATTTCATAATAAAATGTCTAATATAAGAGGATTAGTTTCTCCATCCTAGAAAATAAGTGCTTTCCCTTCTCTCTTGCTAAGTATTCAACTTAACTTTTGTGAGAAGTTTTCCATTATTAAATTTCGGGCTGGGGAAATCATGCTAGATTATTGTGTTGAGAAAATGCTCTCTTAAGTCAACCTTTATATGAGACTCTGGAGTATTATTTATATATTCTTCTTTGTGAAGCTCGACGTATAGGAATTTGATACGAAGCTCCTGGAAAATTTCTGGGAGAATGGGCTTTTGTGTCTACAAAACTTTACTTCATTTCTAAAGCATTTGGGATTAACAAGAAATAAGTTTTATTCTCAACACTCACCTCCCTCAGACTCTTAAAACTTTTGTATTAAGGGTCTTTACTTATTTTTGAATCGATAAAAATTTCTTAGCGAGGGGGTAGAACTCGTATGTTATGTGTGTTGCGTTTGGGAATTTACATTGCTACTCAATCCATAAGTCGAAAGTTGTATTTTCATATTATGACAATAAAACAACCTTGTTGAACTACTTTTATGAAATAATGATATGCTAATGATTTATAATAGTTAAATTTATGGTGGTTATGAGTGTATTTTGTGTTTTTAAAGAGTTCAGGTACCGGACAACTGGTAAAGTTAAAGTAAATGTAATATTAAACTTTTTTTTAGCTTAAATCGAACTCCTGTGTAGTGTGACAGATTTAATTATAGAATAATAATTATTTTCATTGAGATTTTTTATTGAATTCAGACAGATGTCAAATGTAGTCAAAGTTAATTTATAACTGAATTACGAGACCCTACCGACCCACTCGCAACCTCTGTACTATAATTCATACTATATAGTAGTAAAATGTTTTCCTAGTTCATCATCAAAATATTTTCTGACATTTCATAAAATGTCAGTTATTCACATTTTTAATTGAATTTCATTTGTAAATTGTAATTCAATTCTAATTAATAAGAAAATTATATAAGCCAATACCAATTTCATACTATCAATAGCCTCTGGTTGATTATTGAACTTATACTTGTACTACATACCCTTCATTACGTACATTCATACTCTCACATCACAGTAGGCTTTTCTCTTAGCAAAAAAAGTTTTAACAAAAGCCCAAGAGTATTATAACAAACTCAGTAAAAACTCGGATCGATAAAGAAGAAACGTAATTGTTTTGAGAATTAAGGGTAAAAAGTCCTAACGACTAGGTACATAAGTGTATAAAACCGAAAGCGGAGGGATTGTCGCAGAAAGTCTATAAATATAAGTAAAAGAAAAGAGGGTTTATATAACAAAATGTAAAGAAATCACCGAATATAATAAATTCCTTTAGAAACATAAAGTGAAAGTTGAAGTAGTGGCAGGTCTCTGCTTACTCGTGATGAATAAGTGTCGTTTCGGTCGGTTGTGTCGGTGGCATGGCATTTGCATTCAGTCCGGATATTTCTAAGGGAAACGACCCTTTCTATGTCTCGAGTGGAGAAAGCCATGAAGTATAATATTGTTTTTATATGCAAGCAAGGAAAGTAATGGCTGAGTTGGGAATTATTGATCTTTCTCCATGGCTGCTTTAATTTCCTCCGGGTTTTTTTCCAGGGAGGAAAAAGGACGCCTGAATCAAAAGGAGAGGAAATAAATGGAGTCTCTAAAACTCTCTCTCTAAGTTCGGGATCTCTTTTTGGTTCACTTCCCCATCTTCCTTCCTTCACCTCCCGGGTATTTTGCCCTCTCTTATATAGTCAACTCCATTCTTCAACACTATCACGTATATGTGTAGACATGGGTATGATGATAATATTATATATCGTAAGAGAAACCTGACGCAGTACATAAAGATTATGTTATAAAATATTCACTCTACTCGAATTCTCTTATAAAATATAATGTGGTTCTTCTCCAGAGGAAAAACATCTGAAAACTTTAGAACCTTTCAAAATTCGGGGATGTCGGGAGCATGCGGGATGACTGGTAGTTGCTATTCTATATGCAATGGCTGGATGCAGATGGATAATTTACCTCACTTGTTTTTTGGCTTCTGTGAGTATCAAGTAATATGAATAGAAGCTACCTTTATGCAAACCATGGACTTTTTATGATTACTGTTATACAACTACTATACTTAATAATGCATATACCATATTACTTAAGTATATATAAAACTCATCCTGAGTTCCTTATTATTATTTTGGACTTAATTTATGAACTTACAGACCAGCAGCAGTATTGGAACCAAAGGGTATACTTAAGCCATTACCTACCCGGGTATTTTCTGTAATAAAGGCTGAAGAAGATAAAAGAGAGAACATGGGATGTTCTCTCGTATCTGTGAAACGGGAGATAAGACTAAAACAGAAAGGAAATGATGATGATGATGATGAAGGTGGGGGATCCGAATTGGAAAAAGTGGGTGGCCTACACTCCTTTTGTTCTAGAAGAATCAGCCATCTTCTCTCCCGGATTCGGATGCGCTGAAAAATGCGCCAAGGCAAGGAGAAGAAACACAAGAAGTAGAAAGAATTGGTAAAAACTTAAATATTTTTTTTGGTTAGAAATCTTTATAAATCTCTGAGGCTTTATAAATGATGATGATGACTTATGTAATTTTATTTTTCCTACTCTGCCATTACTTTCATGCCTTCGGTAATGCAATGCAATACGTGACCGGTCGAATTCCCTTATTTATGACACAAAAAAGATTCAAGAATAAAAATAAGCTTCCATGTAACAAAATTCATCTTAAAACCAAAATATTTTCTGATACAAAAGAAACAACTTTATGTTCCCATGAAATAAACAAGAGAAGTTTATGCGTATGAGAAAACCGGGTTAAATGAAATACATCAAAGTAGAAAGATCATAGCCGATTAAATACCTATGAGATTTTGATACAATTAAACCATCTAATGGACACTATGGGTCAGTTCTAATATGAAAGAGTATAAATATATGAAACAAGGGTAATAAATACTCTGTCAAGATCAAGTTCAATGTTTGTGTATGTGTATGTGTGTGTAAGTTGAGTGTGTAAATCTATCTTTATAAAGGCAATAGAAATAGTAGAGGTATCTGAGAGAAATTTAATATTAGCTAATAACTATACTTCCGCATATCCAGTAGTTAAAATCCCAAGCCATCCCGTGAGCCCGTCACCCACTTATAAATACAACTATCACAAGCATAAGGCACACATTCATTAAAACAAAGTCCAGTCTGTATGGGTCTTTGATCTAATAAACTGGACTTGAGCGAGCAACATGTGCGTCCATTCTAGCTCTATTTTCATTATATTCTAATGCCCATATCGGATAGTTTTGTTTAGCCACAAGCACGTTCGTTCATTTCACTAAAAGGACACTGAGAGAGCTGGGATTTTCATGGTCTTTTGTCTATCTGTATATAAATACATGTCTAATATCTATAGGAATGTTTGGGTATGTTTCATGTTTCATTCACGATAGTGACATAATGCCCAAAAACTGGAATTGGAACTGGAACTAGTTATGTCATACCGGGTATATATTATACAGAGGACGATATTTATAAATATAAGGTGTAATATCAAAAGGGTAGAGGTATTCGGACAAGGTGAATGAAAACAGGAGGGTGATATATGCAATGTGATTGTGGGAAAGAACCTGCTGCTCATTCTCGGCTCAACTGGACACTTGTGGACCATAATAAAGGCTCACGTTCACCCTTTTATCTTTCTTATGTATTTAATACCTGGATGAAATGATATTATAATATGATAAATAATAAATAATGAAACGGGATACTTTTGGTCCAGTTGAGGAAGCTGTGTACTTTACTATACCTTGTTTTACTTGGTTCCGTGTGAAAATTCCCGAAATGGAAAAATCACTCTAAAACCAGTTTCTAAATCCATTGATTCCTTTTTACGTGGGCCAAGAAAAATTAATTCTTTCCCAAAAAATCTTGGATGATTTTTGTTCCATTGAGTGGACCGGTTCTTTACTTGTTACATATTACAAATGTATTACAAGGATGTATTAGTTTTAGTAGATGGGTCACCTATTAGCTATATGAAGATTACTGAGTTCAATTCAATAATCATCCTGAGAACGGAGTATAAGCTTTTGACTATTAATAAAATCAAACTACGATGTCCAGCCTAGTTTTTTTTAAACAAAAAATCCCATTGATCTATTGAAGTCCAGTTTTGTTTAAAAATTTCACGTCCTTCCTGACAGATTGGAAAAAATTAATTTTTATCTCTCTTAAATTAGATCCCGTTACATCCTTTCTCTCTTTTCATAAAGGAGTTGATGGAGATTGAGCAAATTTAAAAATAAAAAGATGTTTTTACTTTTCTAAGATGAGTTCAATCAGGACTAGTTTTTCTGTTGTTATTTTTACACAATTTCTTTCCTTTTCACCCTAAGAGAAGGAGAGAGAGAGTTTCCTTTTCTTTTCTTGTTAAGGGTTCCGTTATTAATCCTTCTTTATCTAAGGGGAGCCTTAACCGCTTGTCCAATCCGAAACTTAAGGGATCTTCTTTTTCTCCGCCCATTTTTACACTGAATATTAATAAGATTACCTATGTTACTTATGTGATTTTACATTACTTTTACTTCCTTAAAAAATGTTATCGCATCCTTTCTTAGATAAGTTACCTTGAGAGATGGTATGAACACGAATAAGGTTTACTTTCCAGAATCTTTCACTTCATACTAGATTTCTTTTTCGGACAAGTCAGATCTTTTAAACTAGACCGAAATATTTCCTAATAGCCAATCTAATAAGTATTTTTTAAGTATTGAACCGGATAAATCGATTTTTTTTATCGGACTAACCCGTTTCCTTTGTTTTGGTTATTGCACATTTCCTTTGCCATATGCAATTACTCACCTAAAACTTATATACGATCAATTGAATTAAATTAAAATTAAGAATCTTAGAAAATAGAAGTTTAAGTCAAAAATCAACTTTTTCCTATTTTTAATTTTTGGGAAATTCCCAATTGTTACTTTAAATGAACTGAAATTTAACTAATACAAAATAAAGCTAAACACTCATTATTAATAAAAAAAATATTTACCTGAGATCAACAAATCTTCCATAAATATTTTATCAAAAACTTTACGATAAAAATATTAAAAAACTTGAGAAATAATGTACTTAGTGCATAACGCAGCTCATCATCATCATGCAGCAATGTCTGTCCATCAACAATACCATCCTCATCAAGGAACCGCTGCAACAATGGACTTTTCTCAGGTAAGCCTAGTCTATTTTATTACGAATTTAAAGCTTAACTTCTATAATCTAAGTTTACCACAAAAAATTAGCATACGAAATATAATGGAAAATACATACATCTATTTGTACGAGAGAAGACCATCAGCAATCTTCTATTTATTACGAAAAATATAAAATTGATAAGACATTCCTACAGCGTCAAAGTTGCAACAGTTAAATAATTCTTATATTGACCAATTCTGCATGATGGTGATTCGATGGTGGGTAGTTTTATAGTTTCATGATAAGCTTATATTTGTTTTGCAAATTACACACGACATGACACCCACCTGACCGGAAGAATACGCCCAACTAAGCGTGAAGTTGCAATATGTTATGCTCAGTGTAAATTTGGCAGTTTTATTATTTCATTGAGCTTTTATCTCCATCTCAAATTCATACAATTGACTCAGCCTTGAGTCTAACTCTGTCATTATTATAGAAACACTCTAATAACTCTACTACAGAATAAATCTACTAGTAAAGAAACAAAAAATTTAGAGCAATAATTTACTGATGATACTTTCTGAAGTAGTTTTTAATTGCTATTACTCGAGTAATAAAATAGAAACTCTTGAAATTTTAAGGTGGAGCTCTTCAAAAAAAGCAAGATTATAGTTTTAATACCTAACTTATAGAATTTAATGGCTACCTTGCTTCAAAAGCTATAAAATTAAATAACAAGAATATGGGTATAAAAATTTTGCAAAAATCATTCCAGAAGTTTCTATTATACATATTATATCATGCTGGTAGGATAAATTCGTCTTTCTATCTTTAAGTAATATTTGATAATACTTTCGTAATAAAATAAATAAAGGAGCTATTAACTAAGAAATGTGTATACTTAGCTGAAGTAATTTTAATTCATGTGATCATTCATCCATCCCAACTTAGAAAATACTGGTTCTGGTCTGGTAATGAATTTATTTACATTTAATAATAATCTAAAGTCCCAAGCAAGGTACTTTTTCCAGTCTGACAATACAACTATCCTTTTCTCTTTACACTCTTGAATTAAATTACATTTTTATGTAATATACAACCATTGCACTTTTGCACTTGGCTTATAAAAAGAAGATTTTCATCCTGCAGTTTTACTTTTTTGGCAAAGTTGCAGTTGTGTTCATGATATTATAAAGTAGATTAGGAGATTTAACCTCTTCTTGCAACGCTATTTAATAATGACCCAAGATGTGTATCATTAGTAGTAAAAACATTACATACATTTACTCTTCTGCCAGACATTTAATATCGGTTGAAGAGAGACGAGAGAGACAGTCAGTTGTATTGTATCAAGCAAGACAGACAATAGGATTAGAATTGGTTTGTAGAATAAAAATAAAAATCTAAGTGCACAAACCATCTAAAAAGATAACATCTTTGATGATGATGAGACCTATGCATGCATTATAAGTAACCACACAAACCACAGAGTAATAACTATAATAATACTAATATTGTCGTCTATACTGTATAATAATATTTGCATGTTTGCAAAGGATTTTTGATCATAAAATGCATTCAAGTTACATTTTACTAAAATACGATACGATGTTCAATCTTGCAAAACCTGTCTCAACTTATGATGTTGAGTGCAATGTAAGGATAAAAGGATTAGTAGTAAGTAGTAGTAGACGCTAGACATTTTTAATGTCGATGTTATTGCTGATTGCAATTGATAAATGGTAACCCAACTTTTCTTGAGATGATGGTAATAGTGGTTGAGAAGATGATGATGGTGATGGAGTTGCATTTCCATCTGGCCTTCTTTTCCCACGGTTTCTGCAACCAACAGATAACAATAATAATAATTGTCTTCGAACATTTTGCGAACATCTAGAATGATCATTTTTACTGCTTTATTATGCAGCAAAACATTGTTTGCAAGACGCAATCATTATTTTCTATCTAGGATTACTATTCCAGTCTATCTGTATCGTATTACTACTACTACTACGATCAATCTCTTGTGTCATGTTATAATAAGTTCATTCTGCTTGGCCACATGTTCTAACTTTTCAACCGTTTAACTCTCCACTAGCCATTCAAGTTTACCCCACAGGTAAGACTTATATGTTACCTGATCTGCAAACTGCATTTTCTATAATTTTCTACTTGCATAATGCATCAAGATTAAAAAACTTAATTTTTAATCAATGCCATAAATTAACTTTGCGAAAAGAAAAATAAACCCCTCAAGAATAAACCACTTGAAAATTTGAGTACTTTCGGTTCTTTTGATTTCAGATTAAGAAATATTAATACCTTCTTATTATAGAGAATTGATTGGTGATTAAGCTTAATCATTAAGAATTCATGAGTTTAGGACTTTAAAAGATTAGTTTTTTCCTCTTTAAAAGCTACTTATACTTCACATCATGTCTCATGAGAATCACCTTAAGAATTTTAACACAATCTGTGATTGAATTACTCAAGCGAAATGAAATAAAAGTACATTCAATGATATTACCTGTTAAATTATCCAAATCGAAGCAACCTGTTTAATCGCCGACAATACAACAATCAACTTCTAAGCTTAAGCAATGCCCAAAAAATTAATTGAACATATGTATGTACTTACATACAACATAGAGAAGATCAAGATCATACATTATGCATAACTCTGACTACTAAAGTAAACAAAAGTGGCAGGTAGGATGTGTTTTAGACGATGGCCAGGGTGTTGACTATATTCATTAAGTTCTCATCACGAAATAAGTCAAGTTTTATACTAAAAGCTAAAGTATTCTCTTTACATAATAATAATAAAGTCAAAGTAGAGAGAAACAAACTTGAGAGAAAAGGTTCAATTAGCCGCAGTCTCTTATTACTTTGACGTCTTCTAGTTTTCCAGAGAAATTTTGAAAGTAGGATGATGGTGTTGCAAGAGTTTGTTCGTAATTTGGTATGGTATGCCGTCAATCGGGGAGAAATTAAATTAAGGAACACTCTTCAGGACAGGGAAAGGAATATGGAAAGTTGGAAAGGAAAAGGAAATTTACTAGAGAGATGCAATCTGCTTCAGAATATTTAATTAAGTTTGACGATAGTATAAAAATCCTTTGGTAACTTTCTACCACCTATAGAATGAATTTCCCTTTTGGTCCAACTTTGCTTGAAACTCTTGTAAATGTAAAGTATATTTACTTTTCATTTTGAATTTCAACATAAAATAAAGCTATATTCAGCATCTCTCATCAAGTAGAACGTCAATCTGGAGTTGAGTCTTTGTTATTAAAGTAGAAGTTTCCTTTCATCTTAAAATTTCACTTAAACTAGCAAGTAGTAGCAACCCTTTTGATGATGCTGGACTAGTGGTTGTAGTAGCGGTGGTGGTTGCGCTTTCCTTTTGTAAAGTTAAATAGAACTTTCTGATTATTTACCAAGTATCGTATGTATATGCTATGATGATGTAAGAAATGAGTTAGAGTGTAGACGAGACTAAAATACATAAAACTATTTGTAGACAAGCTTTATCACACCAAAAAGTCAGAATCTCTTGTGTGAGTGAGTACCCGGGTATAAAATAATACTACTTGGTTGGTGGTAAGAACTTGTGAAAGGTTTCAGCCTTGACATGTCTTCTTCTTTGGAAAAGTAATTAAGAAAAGGGTAATTAATGAAAGAGCTCTGATTGCTAAGCTATGGGGATGTGAGCTTTTGAAATGTTTTATTTGTTCTTAGTCAAACCCTTCTATTTCAGGTTTAATTATTCATTTAAAACCTTTAGAAATGTTTTCATTTTAGTAGGATTCTCATATTTTACGTATACAGCATTTTCTACAAGCTTTCCTTAGAAATAAGATGGCGTATGTTTTTAATTAAAAAAATTTTAAATCGTATTTTTGAAATGTTGTTTGCATTTCAATTTATGAATTTTAACACTCCAACAACCTTGAAGTGGTTAATAACCAAGATTTTATTAAATTATTACGCATTGACACAAAATTCAATTTTATTTCAGAATGGCTAAACTGATTATAAATGAATACTTATCCTACTTACTTCCTCTTTGAATTATTGTAAACTTAAGTCGTACACATACATTACTAAGATAATGCGTACAAAGACGACATACTTACTTACTTCTGCCTGTCTGAACCTATTATATTATGCTAAATGTTATATGTTGTTATGACATGAGGAAAATCTCCATCATCCTACCCCACTTTCAGAGCATCTTGATTTTACACAAATATCCATCTCTGAAAGTGACATACACATTATACCATCATAATGATATTTGTGTAGTTTTAGGAAATGTCATGCCGTGGAAATAAGAGATGTAAGGTAATAAAAGACGATGCCATTAGTTTTTGGCTCCTCTTTCACTAAATTTCACCAACATCCTATGCTATAAGCCCGTAGGAAATGAAAGGAACTTTTCCTTTCCTTTTCCTCTTTACACTTCAGTCATCTCTTGTTCCTAACGATTTAAAATAAAACCCTGTGTACATGTACATTTCTTTATACCTATACACACACAGAGTTGCCAGTGGTTACAATACACTACTACTTAGAAGTAGTACATTTTCCCTTGAGGACCTCCCTCCACTTTCAACTTTCTCTTACTACCATGGCCCTACCAGCAGATCTCATCACCATCACGAGGAACATCACAGAAGTTTTCCATTTACTTATAATTTCTCTTTTAAATTTACATATTGTCTGTACCTATAGAGTATTTACCAATTTCAACACACTTATATACCTACTACTACCACCACCACCATCACCTTTCTCTCGTAGTCAAGTCTTTGAGTTTTAGTGTAGAAGAAATATTAGAATATCTCAGAAGGCTCCTTTGACATAAAATATGAATGTGTATGGTTAAATTTGTATGTATGTATCTTGTTAAAGTACAAAGAGTTCGTTATTTTCATCTCTTCTGTTCTCATGTGGGCTTTACTGACTCAAACATTCAAACATCGTCTTTCTCATCACGTTTCACAATCAACTCAAACCCTATTCACCAAGAGCAATTCTATGTTTTAAGTATTATAAGTACCCCCGAAAACTTATTAAGAGAACAAAGACAACCCAGTCTAGCTTGTATGAATGCTTTGTACTATTATATAACTTAACAAGTGTAGTCTCTTTAGAGCCCCTGAGCTATTTTGTATTGGTGAAAGTAGTGAAAGTACAACTACTACTGGTTGCGATGCAATCACCACTACTATTCTAAATAAAGATATTTAAGGTAGATGTTTTCTATGTATAAAATTTGCTGAAGATGCGGTGGTAGTTAGATTTCTCTTGCAAAATTCTCGGAGAGACTTCTCCATCAAAGTCCTCAAGTATCTAGAGACTCTGAAAAATAAACAACCGCATGCATGCAGATGAGCCAAGGGGATTGTGTAATATGTAATACATTATATTGTAATGTTCACAGTATATGTAAAGCTTTTATAGCAAAACTTTGTAATTTCGGAAGTTGCTTCATTTGCATTTAAAATCTCTCTGGTTTCTCTATTTCTAATGTCTTTGGATTTTGTACGTTACAGACATACCAACAAATGATTGCGAATGTGTACCTATTTGAAATTAGAATTGGTTAAAATGTATGAAGTAGCAGAGAGTATTAGTAGGAGACAGTATTCTGTTAAGTAAGGAATGAAACGATTCTTCTTATCTGTAGTTTGAGATGAAAGTGACTAACTAAATGCGATTTCCGGAACTAAGGGGCTATTTATTCAAATACTTAGCCAGTGAGGCAAGTTCTTGGACGAAAATGAAAAGTAAACGGAATTACAAAAGGAAATGGCAAACAGATCTGATGGAGTTAGGAAAGTGTATTTTGAGATTTGTGTGAGAGAGAAGTAGTGGTAAGTAAGTGAAAGTCCGTTATTCTTGACTAACTTTTGGATAAAGTACTTTGTACAAGGATTTAATACACACTACTTATCTTTAAATATTATGTAGATTTCCAATATGCAAATTTATAAGGTTTTACAGAAGAGCGAGTCGGCCATTAGTTGTTTAATTAGTTAAAACTGAAGCTGCAATACGTACGATAAGATTAAGCTTCTTAAGAGGATGTAATAGAATAGAATAAATGAAAGTAAATGAACCATCTGATGGATCGTTAGAGTATTAGAGAAGCACACCACGGTGATCAAACGTTTTACTTGGGTTTACTTATTCCCTTGGAACAGTTTTATGGACTTTTGGGTGGAATATGTATTTTAAGTTTTTATTTATTAGTTTGCGAAGTACTTCAAGTCGTCAATGGATTTTTTTAAATTATTTAAGAGAAAATTTTAAAATGATAAAAAAATACATTTTTACTAATGTTTACATTGATGCTATTTAATGCTATTAAACACTTTCAGAGTGCAAGTTTTTATAAAACGGAAGTTAGATTCTTGAGTGAAATGATATTATATAATTTCTGATTGAAAATTAGTTAACAATGTATTACAAAGGTTTAAGATTCACTAGGGACTAATTTTTTTATAGTAATTGCTGGAAAACCCCTACTAGCTTTTTACTGATTTATAAATTTTTTAATGCAAAATATAAGATAGGTTTTCAAATGTCCAATGAATCCAATTGTAGGACATGATAACCTTTTTACTGAGTTATCTACAATAACTACATTAAAAAATAACTTGTACATAGAGTTTTATGGTTTTCCATCCATGGGCAAAGTTAGTTATAACTTGTATCTAATTCAGAATCGCAAAGTATAAATACCCGTGGTATCTTGACATTAATGTTCTGTTGTAAATCGTAAAGATTTATCAGAAAATACTACAAGTGTAAGAAGTTTTCATGTAGAATCTAAAATCAGTTTCAAGACAGTCTACATTAATTTGTATCCCATTTGTAACTTCAGATAAGCTTATGTTAATTTCTAATCACTGAAATTCGTAAGCTTCATCATCTGCTGTCTTAACTCTTTGCACAAGAACCAATAATTCATTTTCTGATCTCCATTCATTACGAATTATACATACAAATAAATGCAACCACTCTTCAAGAAATCAGAAATTGCTTGCAAGTACATTGCACATTGCATAATCCAGATCTTGCCATATGCCACCACTAGACCTCAGATATCCCAAGTCACATTTGCCTCCAAGTGACTGATATCATAAGAAGGATAATTTAATATCAATATCTTCTATAACAGAATAAACCTTATAGGCATTGATCTAGTTTGCATTAACAAACATCTCATCATACACAGGAGTAGTGCCACCACCAACTCTCACATCCAATTGTGAAGGAAAACAAAGACGGAGAAAATCCCCAAAACAAAGTCAGGGAGGATTTCCAAGAGACATTCATTTTCATGAATTTCATTCTGAATTTCTCATTCAAACTCCGTATTCCTAAGCTTCACTTGCCTCATTTAGAATGCTAATGCGGGTGTTGGCAGTTCTTCCTTTCTCGGATTCTAAAACCTAAAATATAGCACAGAACTCTTCAGAAGAAAAGCCTCTATGTAAAACCAGTATTTTATAAACTGTAGGCTTTATTTGTATCTTTAATTTTGAGTATAAACTTTACAAACTATGATAATACGTACATCGAGGACATTAGACAACTGGAGAAAGTGTCTCTTTAGTATTTGCCAGACGTTTTGTTATTTTGTCATTCCAAGTGTTTTCTGCTTAAAATAATTCGGTATTATTCCTTTTACAAATTTGTTTCAGACTTTGTGTTCCTTATGTTGTCAATGTATTCAATTCTCTACAAAATATTTTATTCTCTTTAGTATCAACCTTTTCTTTCCCTCTTTCCTCTCTGTCTTTAACATCCATGTAAAATATTTATTCCTTTTCAGATTGACATAATGTGTAAATTGTAACTTGATAGTATCTCTCTATAAGTAAATAATCCACATGTTTAAATCTGTCATTTCCAGGAATACTTGAAGATTGAGAACCTCTTTATTTAATTAAAAATTTTGTTTTTCGAAAATCTTTTTCTTTGTGAAAAACATTTCAAATACAAAATTCATACAAAAAACAGATGCTGAGAAAAGATTAATTCCGTACTAGTACAAAAACCCATTAGCATTTTTAGTTTTTTTTTTAAACCATCTTACAACAAAGCGTAACCCAGAAGCTTAATCATTTGAAGAACAAACCGTCAGCCGTCATTCATATTAATATCGTTTCAATTATAACAACTAAAAAGTAATAAAACTCGCTTAACTGAATAAATTACCACCATCAAAACTACTACCAACCTATCACTTTCCATTCGTAATACACATGATGAATACAATTTAAATTTTTATTTAAAAATAAAGCTTGATTTCTAATAAAATTCTGGTTCAAATTAGGAACCTACTCAACCCAGTAATTTTAAAACTGGTCATAATCATATACTTTTCTCACACAGTAATAAATACTTACACATAAAAGTAATACAACATACATCATATTATCCATTATTCATAAACCTTCAAGATGTCAGATTTCATCTATATATACATATCCACACAAGAAGAACAGGAAGGGGGCGGAGAAGGGTGGAGTAATAATCCTATTAGCATGCTTAATAAATGTAAAATGTAATAAACCAATTTACATTTGAAAGGTATTACTCTAACCTAAATGGTAGACCCTTTGCGGGTTGCTACCTTTTTTCATCTTAAAATAGGTACTTAAAAGTCTATAAAATACTAAAACTTACACAATGAATACCTGAATATATGCCCTCGTTTTACTCCAATTTCAAACCAAACATAAAATATCTTGCATTTTAAACAAACTTGAATATTAATTGGCTTCTAAATTCCCATGAAAAACGAACATTGTTGTTTTTAATCTTAATTACGATAATAATTCTTCATTTGTGAGAACCACCACCACCAGGGAAATGGACAAGAAGCACTTACTATTTTTATTACATCCACCTCACACAAAACAATATCATCTCTCATGCACAAATACCATTATAGCATTATTTCCATCTTTTTCAACAAAGCTTAAACTTATTGTAGCTAATAATCATACGACCAACCGCATAATAATACACACATAGCATCTATTTACATGAGTGGGAATCTCTTTAAACTCTCTGTGTGTGTTTGTGTGAAGCTGTTTAAAGATAAAATCTTATTTTTCTTCAGTCAAAAGGAAAAACATTCTTATTACACCTACTATTGCCACCACCATAATTCATAATACCTACCTCTAGCTACTACTACAAGTAAAACTTTTAAAATTAAAAAAAAGTTGATTAATTACGAAAAGCAAAAGGTATTGAAAACAAGTAAATCTAACCAGGGGCCTTGCAAAGCAATCAAAATTAATATTTCATACGGAAATAAATCATTTAAGAAAAATACCTAATTATATAAAATCTCATCGGATTAATAAGGTTAAAAAACCCGGAGTGTATTGTGTAGATGCATATAAGATATGAAAATATTGTAGGGGATTGGTTATACCGGATTTTGTACTAGGGATCGTAGAGAATGGAGCTGTGGCTGGGGTGGAGTTTTTCCCAAGACTTTTCTCCAATCACCACCTTCCTCCTTTGAGTTCTTTCCTCTTCTTTCTTCTCACTCTCTCTCTCCCTTCTTACTTGGGTAACTTAGGGTAATAAAATAAGTTACATTTTATGTTAAGTCTATATACTAGTAACTACTACCCGGGAGAAGTAGCTTGGTGGTGGTGGCTGTTGTTGTTACCCGGGTTTTGGGTATGTCTCCCGTCCTTTTTACACATTTTGGAGTAAAAGAAGTGGAGAAATCTCCATGATTTCTTCCCCACTTGCTTGATATGATGATGATGCCTCTTGGTTAGCTTGCCTTGCGTTCTTCTCCTTTCTCTTCCTTCTTTCTCCACACAACAAACTCATTGGTAAAGAAAGCGCATATTCCTTTCAGTTGTATGTTTCTCTAACCACTACTACTTATACTGGCTAGTGGGACTATAGTCTATATACTAATTTTATATATCATAGGCTTTTTGCGGTGAGATTTGGGACAAGGAAATCCTTTAAAATGTGCGACACGTGTAGACAATTTTTTATAGGGGAGGCAAGCCATCAGAGTTCATCTTCTTCTTCGATTTTTTCATTTTTTTGGGAAAGAATTCAGGAGTTTGGGTTTTAGTTTGTGAGGGTAAGACTGAGGGTATGAAATGGATGAGAGGGGCTTCACTTTGGATTTTATTTTTTTTGTTTTAATTTTGGTTCAGAGGGTTCGGTTGGCTAGCTGAAAGTTTTGATTTTGTAGCTTGAAAATATGCTTGATATTTATCAACTTGGATGCTTAATGCTTGGAAGATCAGAAAGGTTTAGATGAGCACCGTAATCAAACTTACTACCATTATAATAAAAATTTAATTTAACTATGATTTACCAAGTGGACTCTTATTACATGAACCGGTAAATGTTGAATTTTGTTCCTCAAATTATTTTCTTTTTACTTGATTTATTATAGTCAAAGTATTTCATTTTAATTTGAAATTAAAACAACATTCCATAAACGCATATAAAATTTCATGAAATTCTGTTAGCATGAGACAGAAAAAGGTTATTAACAAGCAGTGTTATTGAATCAGTTAATAACACTTGGAGTAGACACATAGCACTACTTTAACAAACATTTTAAGGGTAGTTAAAGCAGAAATGGGCATTTTTACAAATATGTCGTAATTCCTCGAGAGAAGGCGAACAGAGAGACCAGAGAAGTTTTGTCAAAGTAAGCTCCTTAAGGTGACAACGACATTTGGTGAAGTTAGAACAAATGGACAAGGCTACAAATTATTTTATTTTTAATTATATGAAAGTCAGCAGTATATGATTAAAGGTTTTTTCCTTGCAGAACTGAGAATTACTAAAAGCTTAAACTTTTATTTCGAGTTAAATACTACTTGTACAAAATGGTATCATTACTTAAGTCAGGCTAGGGCCTGAATTTGTAGAGCTTGAGTTAAGATTATAACCCGTGCACATAGTTCTTACCCGAATCTGAATGGAGGTTCCATCTAATGATGCTGATAACCCATTTAAAGATAAGTTTAAAGGTTTCAATGATGCAATTTGAGTTTTAGAACAAAGAATTTAACTAAAAACTTGCAAATATGAAATAAAAAATTAATTAACAAACAATCTAATTGTAATCAGATAAAATATAAGCATAGAAATAAATAGAATAAGCCAAAACGTCTGCATTTTGTAAACCCATTATACTGACAATTTTAATGGAAAACGGGATTATGAGTTTAAACAATTAATACAAATCTTCTTACGGTTTGCCAACTAAGAACAAAATAATTAAAATTCTACAAACCTACACTTCAAGTCAAACATTTTAATTATATACTCACACTGAAAATTTGAAAGCTTCTATTAAAACGTGAACCAAAGAGCATAAATCAAGCCACCTCTAACTTGACTGACAGACAGTGTGTCCCTTTGTTGTAACAAATTCCAATAAAACGAAATGCGAGAGTGTTGAGGCTGAAAACCAAGAAAGACAGCGAAATAGAGTTCCTTTTCAAACTGAAATTAAACTCTCGCTTTAATCTAAAGTGATGTGGATGAAATTAAAACGACTTCCCTTTAAGTTGATTTTCAAATTATTATCAAAGATGACCTAACTACCTGTTCCTAAATCTATACATATACCCACACACCATCCTACTCACCAAAACCCCATCAAAATACTCTTTGAGTTATACAATAATAATGCTCTTTCAGATTTCAAAGTCTTTTGAAGCAAGATAATTATAGTAGAACTAGGTAGTATACAATTAGTGGTTCATAGCAGATTTAGCACTCAAATCTACCTACCTTTCATTTGACATTATTACAAAAGATCCCACCTGAAAGAGCTATTATCTTTCTCCATTCGATAACTACTAGTTAGTAATAATAATTTGGGAAAATAATAATTTTACTAACGAATAAGATTAAAACCGTATTGAATCACTCCAACAAAATTATGTTATATAATTTTATCAGAAAGTTATTATTTATAGTTATTATGCTATCATAGGGAAGCAGGAATGTAAAATCCAGCATGAGGATACGTAGGTGTGGGATGTATTATTCAATTCTAAAATAATAATAATAATATGTCTGCAGGAAAATTGAAAACTTGAAGAATAGAAGAGAGTCATAAGAGAATATGTCTTTTGTACAAAGGAAAGACTAATGCTAAAAGTGATGATGGTCTCTCTTATTATTATCTTTCAGACAGAGAACGAACATGTAAATTCTCTTTAATTAATTTTAATTAAGTCTATTGTACTCTTCTTCCATCTAAATGAAAGTATTCTGAGAATGGGCTTGAAGACAGGCTAACCAAAGTCTACGAGGTTTGACTAAAATCAACTAAAAGTTGAAAACTATATAACTATCCAAGGATAACTTGTAGTATAAGTACCTATAAGATTTAGTATTGTACATTTACCTTAGAGAGAGAGAGAGAGTTCAAATGCTTAGTAGACCGATTGAACCTCAGCTCCTCTCACCTATTACTAAGGTGTATAGTAGTCTCCATTTTATGAAAGACCAATGGTCCAATAGTAGTGGTGGTCTTTTTATGAATACAGTGACTAGTAAGTTCTAGTAGGTACTTTAATTGTTAAAAGGAAAGACTAAAACTATACATTTTACTTTACGGCTCTTTTCAGTTCAGTCTGTAATAATAATAATAACTAAGGTAAAAGTTAGGCTTTGGAAGGAGCATCGTTATTAGGTTGGGTTGCTAGTTCTTAATAGTACTGTAATATTCCAGTTTGAAATTATTTTCCGTATGGAAGGAAATTTATTAAGCAAAGAAGTCAAACGAAAGGAAAAGACTATGGGTAAAGGCTATCACCACCATTGAAATTACTTTATAGCTGGTTGCTACTATGTAATACCGAAATTACCATATTATTATAGGCTTCCCGGCAGTTCTTTATTAATTAGTTCTCATAGAATTATATACAATTTTTATATTATGCTTAGCTCAACTCCCTTCCTTCTATCTTTTTTACCGAAGCTCCCCCGGA
>JAQGAA010000749.1:0-19492 GCA_034696425.1 Isotoma viridis
GACTCATGCTGTGAATTTCTAGCTTTCCCCAGTATAATATTAAATAAAAGTTTAGGTATCCAAATTTTCAAGTATTATTTAGAAAGATTTTAACTACAGGTGTAACTTATACAACAACCGTATTTTGTATAAAACGTGACCACTACCACGTGTATCAATCAAATATCGAATCAAAGCTAATGATATCTAGAGGTAGCATTAAAATAGTTACAAGGATAAATATTGACTTCGAGCTTTATTTACTTAATTAGCTAAATCGGTCTTACTTACGAACTGATTATTGACTTGTAGTCCGAAATAATAAAATTAAATATGACAAAAGAATTTCAGAGTGTAAATTTGATTGAGATGAAATACAATATGACTCCTTTTTGATTTGAAACCGAGTGATAATGAAATATTATTGTGTACAAAGAACTGGAGTGGAACTGTACAAAAGGAAAACAAAAGGAAAGGTTTTACTGAATTCGAGTTTTACTTTTAGATTTGGTTAGGGTTTGAACCTATTGAAAGGATAACAGAACTGTTGAAGACAAGAGGGAAAAGTCCTTGGAAACTCTTGGTCGTGGTGTAAAGATATGGACTGTACATACCGGGCAACTAACAGGGAATATTAAGAACTCGCCACCATCACACCATCCTCTACTAGTTTTGAACCCGTTGTTACCCGTACCCACGGACTACACAGAACACTATGTGGTACTCCTCATTCGAACTTTATATATGTGGTAAAAGTAATACAAAAACCCTATTATGGATATTATAATAAGGAATTTAACATCTAGGGGTGAACTAGCATACCCAAAAACTTTACGTCTGTCTCTGCTTTATTCCAGCTTTCCTCTCTTTCCTAGATTTCTCTTTAGAATATAAAGCTGGAGTCTGGAACGGTACGATAAAACCGCATGTTGGTAGTCTTATAGGGATCCTTGTTAAAATTACAGTATTATGTTACGTTTCATGAAACATTGGACATGAACTTACAAGTATATATGGACGTAAGTACAAGTATATTCTAACAGCAGCAAAGAAAATATTCATTGATGTTCTAAAGCTAGCTTTGTAGTGTAGCATAGGGTAGCCCTCCTCTCTCCTGAATGTCATTTTATTACTAATTCGGTGGAGATATCATGCTTTCCTGCTTGCTTACCCAATCCGATCCTCCTAGTAGTTTCAACTTAACGACTCAACCACATCCAACAGGGGCTGTTTTATTTCGATACGACCCTTAACGTTACCTTACCATCATTTCCGACTACCACCATCGTCATCATCATCATCCTTGGACAAGTTATTATATGAACAGTCATCATCGTGTGTATTACTTACATTATTTTCCAGCCATCCTTATCAGAATTTTGGAGTATGCTTTCCAATTATCCCTTTTTGCCGGCTGAGTATGGTATAGGGTCTGTTAGTTGTAAATATTTTGATGTTGGGTCCGTGAAGGAACACATGCAAAGAATTCTACTTTGGTAGCATGGAATGCAGGTTACTTTCACATTTTTATTTTTTACATGTCTGTACTTTCATACCATTTCTTTAATTTCGTGCATGCTATGTATATTATAATGTATTTGAGTTTCCTTTGTATAGTTGTTGTGTTTTCAGATCTCTCAATAATAGCAAAAAAAAAACAATTCATAGTGAAACAAAGGTCAAAAGTGGTGTGCACCTCTTTTGGAGGGGATACAGGATGGGGAGTTTAGCTATCGAAAATGTTAAGCAAGCAATCGGTTAGTAAAATGTTCGATTTTGGGAACCGATGAAGATGTTTTTTTCTTATTCTAAGGAAGATCTTACTTTCACGGTTTGACATGTGAGCAAACCATGTATCAGTGGTAAAGGTAGAGCGTTCCTATCTATTTGCACTGCATCGGCGTCCTTTACCAACTACCACACTCTAATGATATCAAAATTCTAGGTAGTAGTTGGCGGCAGAGGAATCCAACTTCCTTTCCAAATGCTTTCACTCTCTCTATATATATTCTCTATGAATTTTACTAATACTATATAATACCCCATGGAGAGGTGTTCTTGATAGTGAAAGAAGTACACAGTGTGTAAGATTTTGTCGGAATGCATAAGTATATAAAGTATGTAACATGATGAATATATAGTAAGTATGAGATGGATGATATGCACTGCAAATTCTATTGGATTTGATAGGAGTTGTGGAAAGAAAGGAGAACAAGGAACAACAATATCTTGACTGTCTCTTACCCGTTTGGACTCCGTTCTAATATCTCTTCTTACTGCTTGGTACGGGCATTTCCTGATTTCCTACTACTGAATACCATATTATCCTTATTGAGTTGAAACTGGGAGTTTGAGTCTAGTCAGTCTATTTAACCGTCAAATATACTCTACCCAACCGGCTATGTACCAACAACTGAACTACTCTACACAACCAAATATTATTATATGCTCTTTGGGCTTTCTTCAACATCTAGTCTTTTCGCTTTCCCCTCGTTTATCTCGAGAAAATCGAGCCGTAGATAATGATAAAAGTTTATTGCCAGACCCCTGCTTCCTCGACCGATCCTCAACTAAATCGCGAATTTCATCCTCACATGGCCACAATCACTCCCCCAAACTTTTCCTCATCTTCACTTTCATCCTGTACTTGTTTCCTTGTGCACCATTTCATACAAAAACATCCTTGTTGTACTTGTGGTTCAGACTCTTCATTATTATTACATGCGAAACTTGCACTAAATGAATAGTTGTTGCTACAACATGCATCTATAAAAAATATGCAATGCATAACAACCTTAAGCATGTATATATAGGTATAAAAAAGCAATACGGATTTACAATACTCTGAAGTCTATCCAACAATAATCTGGATTGCATATAACTTTTTATATCAAAGGATTATGACCAGTTGGTATTTGGTTTTATGTAATCCGTATATGAAATGGGTAAAAATTGGATTATAAATCTAGTGCACTCCTTAGTACAAGAAAAACTTATTTTCTGAGACAGAAATTATGAAAGGCTTTTCCTATTCATTTTAAATTTTTATACAAAATTACTACATTGATTTAAGATTAGTGAAGACAGCTTTACACAGAAGAATGCCACTGATGAGCTACCAAGTAAATCTAAATAGATTTAAAACAGGAAGGAAAAAGTAGAAGCTAGCAGGTTATCTGTTGTTTGAACACCCAAACATAGAAAGTTTTTGAGCTACACCCTGGTGAGATCTTTCTTGTTTCTAGTTCGTCTCCTTAAACGATGCTGTTTTATACACGGTAGACTAGAGAAGAAATTATTCCCAAGGTTTCTTAATTAAATTAGTTTCGAAATGAGTTTTACAATGCATTTTTGATGATCATTAGTTCCTTTCAGGTTTTACATAGGGTGGAGATAAATGAGTAGCATGTGGAGGATCGTGTACTATAAGGAGTGGAAATCTCATCAAGCGTAATGAGAATGTTCCCTGAGGAGCTTAAAAGGAAAATCGAAAGTCATATAAAATACTGTGCTTAGATAGCAAGCATCATTTAACTGGTGCAATTGCAGATTAAAAAAGAAATCCGTGTGCGTTTTTATGAGGTCACAAAAGTGAAGCTAGTGCCTTGTGTTGTGACTTTCACCAAAAGACTCCTAACTAACTTAGCTAGTCTACATTTTTATATCCGCAAGCTGTAAGCTTTTTATTTCCATTTTTGGTATTAAATACACACAGATAATTGTGAAAGGCAAACCGCACTTGTATACTTGTACTTGGATAGATACCATACATACACTGTTAGGCTAGAGAGACAGGGTCGCTTAGATTTGACTGCAATCTGCCTTGTTGGCATATTCAGACAAAAGTTTGAACTTTAAAAGAGCCAATAAAGGAGCACTTTATATGCTTCATTGCTCCAAGTGTATTTCCATGCACTATGAACTATATAATACAAAATGGTACTAACTAAAAACTCCTCTCTTTCTTTACTTTTATCCACAGCACTTTTACTCACAAGGAGTACTAAGCATATAGCACCTTAGTATTTGAGTAAAAGCTCAAGCACAGACACAATCTATAATAAGGGAAAGTCCTTTTTGAAAAACACAGAAAAAGCAATTCCAGTCCGACTAGATTGACTAATTAAGCACTCTTGTAAATAGCTTGAAAGAGGAGCAAGGAATTAATTTGTTCTCGCTTATTTAATTGCGACCTTCTGTATAGATTTTATACTTTGTTTGCCTCAAACTTTACAACTTTTCTATTTGACTTTGCATAGGTTCTACAGAATTTTACCATTTTGGTTCCTCGATCATTTAGGGATTGAAGCTCTCATTTTCACCACCACTTCAAATTCCATTCCTCACCTCTATCTTCATCACCTCTATTCTCAGCTTGAACAACGAGAACATCCATTAGTCTACTTTGAATTCCTATGAAAGTAAATGAGACAGGCGTATGAAGGAATGTAAATTTTACAGATACGTAACCTGATTACGGAACGAAAGCTTGCTCTTTTTTGGTATTACATGTTTCGGGGATGAAACGTGCTTAGGTTTTGGTGACAGGATTGTAAAAAAAATCCTGAATGGTTGGATGTGTTAGTTAAAGCTGTGATGAGGATACCTAAGCCAAACCTCAACCCTCAACGCCTTCTTTTTTTATCACTTTCACCAAATACATATACACACTCCATATGAGCCAAAAGGATACAGAGCTGGAAAAATTGCATGAGTTAACAATTAGAGGACTAAAGAGACGAGAGGGGCTTCACTCTAAAAGTTTGTGAACGTAAAGCTAGTATTCATAATTTCTTTTATAAGCTCTTTTCTCTTGTGATTTTATCTCTTTTAAGATTATCAGTATATTATTACATTTATATTAAGGATAAATATGCCGAACAATTTAGTAGGTATAAGATTAGGGAAAAGCTCTGGCCGAAGATTTTTGTACGCCCAAGTTATGAATGTTCCAGCTTACGATACGACATTGAACCAAGAACTACTCCGTATGAATTCAATGAAATGATAATACATATCCAACTTTTATATTAAATCTGCATTTGAATGTAATTTAAACAGGATTCTGGCAAGAACGGTAGGGTGTCAAGTACTAACGGTACCAAACTTGGCTTGGTCTTATTCAATTGGTCCTCCCACTTTGTATTTCTGGATAGAAGAATTGCATAACTTTAATAGAGAAGCTTTACTTTAACATTAGATCAATTCATTCGGTGAAAATACATGAGCTTACTTACTCCCTCAAAGCTGGGAAAAATAAAATACAACGGTGTGAAAGGAGTGAAAGTGAAAGATAGAACGGAAAGTTGGCTCATGTAATTTTTACAAAGACGGCGCTGTGTGCTTTCCACTCCAAGAGATAACAAAGCTCTAATATGCTTTATGAAATACTGGTAACGGAACAATCCACGTATTTGAACTTATAAGACCTTTAGTAAAAAAAAAATGTACACAAAGTATGCCACTTTTTCGGCTGAATTTTGTTATTCAGTTTAATCGGCAACAAAATCTGCTTTTAATGACTACAAGGTTCCATGGTTCATTGTATAGCCAATAACTGTTTGTTTTGGTAATATATTTTATTGTTTCTTTAGACTTAGTTTTCAAAACATTATTAGGTTTTAGTCTTACCATTTTATAATAATAATACAAAACATCATGTGTTATTTTATTTCGTTGATAATAAGATAGAAACTAGACATTGATTCGTAGATTATTAAAACAACAATACCTCAGACGAGGATACTGAAGAGAATTGTACAGTACAATTGTAATCAAAGTTTAAATAATATTTGAGAATACAACAGGGTTTTTTGTTTTGCAAACAAAATACAAAAAAGGGAAATTGATGCATAAATAAGACACCAAATCACAAAATTGGATGCATTTCTAAAAGCTTTCTAAATCACATATGTAAAAGACATCTAACACTTTTGAAAGGAGCTCAAATGTAATAAAAATAAATGTATTTTATTTTTACTAGAAAATATCTTACAAGGCCAGGTTATGCATAAAATTCTATTTTAAAAGACTCGGTGGTAGATCAATTTGCATCCCTCATAAATAACTCAAAAAAGAACAAACTTTTGTAAACGCGAAGTGAAATTATTAACGATACTGACGATTAATACGTCGCATATCAAAATAGAAATGAGTTTATAATTAAAAACATTTCTAATTAAATTTGGCTGTAGCAGTGAAACTTTCCAGAGCTGGATAGTTGTTAAAATTATTTAATTATACTTATTATGAAGAGAATTAACGTTTTCCATTCCAAGAGAGTGGCATTATGCATATATATTATAATAAAATAGTTGTGCGAGGAAGGCATTGTTTCAGCATTGTAGCTTCTGTAAGTAATAAATTATTTTTGAACAGTTCAGCACAGCTTTTCCTGTTTGTTACCACTTCTTTATTAACAATAACTATAAAATTATACATTTTATAAGGTAAAAGACCCTAGGACCTATCAAAAGATTGAATGGATCCCCATCGGGTAGCAAAAAATATGGTGAAAGTTTGACAATGCAAAACTCTTAAATAGGTCTTCAAAGGACAAGCTTTGTAGTGAAAGGAAATACGCATTATATTAACTATTCCTTTATTGCTTAAATTATTTTGTCAACTACCATAAAAGAACGCAAGATGTTCCAAAAATTGTTAATTTATGACCGACAGAGGAAATTAAAGAAGTATGGAGAAGATAATAAATATTAACAGCAACTAAAAGCTTGACACTCATCGCGCTTTAAAGCGAGTTGTGCTTTACGGTCGGCTGATTACCTTTTCCGGTTTTAAGCAGAGATACTATTTGTTTTAGTTTTACGTGATTGCTTAACTATTACTTAAATTGTAAAAATCATTACTCTTAATAAATTGGCTTTGCATAAGAAATTATCATACACACTTGTAATTCAACTTTTGTTGTAGTTTTTAAAAGTCTGGAGAGCAAGCTTATATTTCTACTACGAATAATGTAATACAGTAATACAAAGTATATAAAATTCCAATAGTAACGTTTGCACTGTTGAAAAGTTTACAATTAGTAAACACTTTCTACTCGTAGATGGTAAAACTACTGAACATTTACAAGTGGTATAATCAAGTGAGAAAATGTTCAACAATTTCTCTTGTCTTTCACACACCCTCAAGCTACTGCAAGTTCGCAACCAGGAAAATAATAGTACGGTTTTAAAGCTTTCTAGATAAATCAGTCTTTCTAGAAAAACGTTGTCGGTTTGATTGACTATGAGATGTTTTTTATCCTGTCCTGTAAAGGATTGTCAAAGGAAATTATAAGACAGAAGTTTAGTTAATTCAATTATCTTCATGTATAATAATTAGATATTCAATATTCTTTCATAATAAAATGTACGATCCGGGAATAAACCAATGACTACATATACTGACCTAATTTACGAGTTGATGAGATGACCATAAACAACTTTTAGTACAAGCAACAAAACCTTAAGCTAGTACCGCTCACGGAACTATATAATACATCAAAAGAGCAGTTCAGCTTTGAAGGAGTTTGGATTACTTTAAAGCAAGATTGGTAAATACTAGTCCAAAGTCATTTTATGAAGTGGCTTAGTCTATTATTAAAGCAAAGCTTTAGTACGCCTTTTCATTTTGCTTTTAAGTGAAAGCATAACCTTTGAATTATGAGACAGTACATGTGTAAGGTTTACTTGAAAATGTAAGGACATAGATATTTATGGTGTGTGCTAAGCACGTAGAACAACGCACGGGATCTACTGTCATATAAAGGTTGAAGTTGAAGAGCAAGAGAGATACTTAAATTTTAAATTTTATAGTGATACAATGTATGGGATTTACATTAGTTATGGATCTTAAAACCACTAGAGTATGATGGCTCCACATTAAATCAAGAGCCGTAAGAAGGAACTTTTTCCACATGATACGATGGTAGTAGTATAAGCTGACATATAGTACAATATGTCGTTGACAAGAGACGATCATTGGATCATCATTGTTATGAGGAATATCATTACCCATTGCATAGTAACAGAGAAAGTCTGAACCTTAAATTCTACTAGAGTGCCCTACCATTAGGTATTATAGTCGTTCAGTGTAGTCGTAAAAGTTATATTGTCTAACAACGCTTCTTCTACAGCTTAGGAATATGTACAGTTAAGCATTCTGTATACGTGTAGCATCAAGCGTATTTTAGTAATTTAACTCTGTTGGGAGCACGTAAAACCCTACTCGGTAGCTTAAGATTCTGAAGAGTCCAATTTCAATTCATGTAGATACCCATTTCGGAATGTTGTATTGGGTTTACAAGGCAAGTGCTTACACCACCCACCACCTACATCACACCTACGAGTAACGCTTATTAGAAAAGAGGTAGACAATACTGATAACAAAATCACAATGCTAAAGATAATTATAGGGAAGAAGAAGTTGAAAGCTTTAAGTTCCTAGAGGATTACAACTAGAGGAACGCAGCGGGATCGTTGGCTGTAACAACTAATCAGGGTAATATGTATGTATCAAGAGTCCTCCTCCAAAACAACACAATTTTAGGAAATTATAGACCCTTATAGAATGAAATATCCTCCCGCATCCATGATCCACTGTACAATGTGTAATAACGCATTTCTCCTCATTTTGCACAAGGTCTCATTGTCAGTCCAAGTTGTTCATGCATCTTTTCTCTCCCCTCTCTGTCTTCTTATGATGATGACAATGAGCCCATTCTCAAGATATTGCTTTCTATGTGTTCCTCGTAATTCCCAAAATATGTGATGGTGGTCTTCTTATTCCAACGCAAATTGCATTGAGCCCCTCTCCAAGACTGTTAAGAGAAAACATTTTGCATCTTAGAATGTGTGTTTTCCTGTTGTCTCTGTCTTTCTGTAGACACAAGACATTATTACATAACAGCTTCTTAGAACAGTTGAAGGGTTTAAACATCACAAGAGGAATTTAATTTCCGGCATTTCCTTCTGATAGCCTTGCAACAATATTTGATATTGGCCCTTGTTCTGCTTCTCAAGTACACTTTGAATTATGTCAAGCTAAATTGATTTCAACACTGATTTCCTTCTTTAAAAAAACCTATTGATTACGATTCTTAAAATAATACAACATGGTACTCTCTTGAATGAAACACAACAAGAGTAAAATGAGATTCCTTGCCTGTAAAAGGTTTCTTTTATTTGGTAAATTCACATTTTTACAATGCTACTCTGGAACTTCAAACCCAACTAGGACACAGCATCATCACCTTTACCTTAAAAAATATTGTTATCATCAACGATGCCCAATCATGCATATTATACATACCACTCAATGTTCACTGCGAATCCTATTCTTCATCGTCCCAAACATCTCGTTAAAATTCCTATTTGGACTCAAATTAAACTAGAACCTTAGGCAAAAGCAAAAAGAAAAAAAATGGAACCATTATTATCCTATACCATGCCTTATATTCTTGAAGAAAACAAGTTAGTTCCGCTTATCCCTTGGTTTCCTCTTATAAATAAAGTTCCTTCATATACACAAAGCTTCATATAATATTCGTATCTCTCGTAAATAAATGCGGGTGGTGAAATGTGTAACATGGGGATTATCAAAATACGAAATACACACCGTAGTCACTCACTAGGGAACCAGAATGAGAACAAATGAAACGGTACATACATGATAGGTTCCTTGATACATAAAATAGAACTAGGCTAAAGAAAACATTGGCTTTAGCTTAGCTCGTTAAATGGGGAAAAGCATGTATTCTCATCAAATAACATAAGCAACCAAGGATACAAAAGCAACTATATTATTATGCTATACAATTTGTGATTCCTCTCTGATTCGCAAATGAGTATAAACATATCCAAGATACTTTTAGATCGTGTGGTACACAAGGTAGATACATGCATGGGGGTATTTGTATTTATTGTAAGACGTCAGTAGGGGAGGAAATCTTGTGCCATGGTTGAAGAGTTGTATAATTTATAGTCACAACGGACTTTCTTTCCGATTGTCAGGGAAAAACATTCATTAGTTGAAGAAATGTGTTGTGTACATTGTGCACTTTGTATTATAATGGAGCACGCTCAGATTCATAACAATTAATCACCTTCTACTTTCTCTCGTTGTCTTTCTCCTTCCCTGCCTTTCTCCACGTTTCCTCATCACACATACACACAAATATATAAATACATACTTATGTACGTAGTTTTCAATGTGAAATAAAAGTACCCACTAGTCTCAGAAACGCAAACCATATCCTATTGCCAACAACAATCTTGCTGACGAACTACTTACTTGAGTTGTTGTGCATGCATGCATATTACAAAATTATTAATAAATATTCAGAAAAGAGAAAGTATGAGAAAAAAGTTTACAAAAACCTGAGTGCATTATTCGTATTGCCTATAGAGTATTATTATTATTATTATTATTACAGGGAACTTTTATAAACTGAATGGATCCAGATAAATAAGTGAATTTTTCATAGTGTGCATCCCATCATCTTTTCTCTACCTTGCACAAATAAATGTAGGTAAAGGAACTCATTGAGTGGTTGAGTCCTCTATTCTACTTGCCTGACTACTTTTCATTTCTCGAGAGTAGAGTTGAGAAAAGAAAGCATCCTGATTTCCAATTATTATCCCTAAGCAAAAGAATTTGATTGAAAGGCCACCCTTAATTCACGGGGTATTAGTGTATTGCATGCTATGATTACCTTATACCTTTCTCAGGAATAGTTCGATTGTGAATCTTCTCGTTATTCTTCTTATTCTGCTGACTAATGGCTCAAGTCACATCTCCTCATTATTTCTTTTTCCGTATTTACTCTTCCGTGGATCCTCTTCACACGAAGAAAGTCCAATGACTAATGTACACCAGGAAGAATATGAATGGTTGTAGTAATATAATGGTTGTATGAGACTTGGAGTACCTAGCAAGGCATTGTTCAAGTGCATATACTTCGAAAAGGTTTTATACGAAAGGAGTAAGGCTCTCTTTGAGGGAACTGCTACTGGTATTGGTTGTGTAGTAAGGTGAGTTTTTAATGGGTTTAGCCTGTCTTGTCTTTGTAGAATGTCGTTACAACAGAGTAATGCATAATCGAAGGAAGGAAGATGGAAGAATTTGTTCGACACGCCGTATCAATTTCAAAGAATAGGTTAGCCGGGAATAATGGGTATGAATGGGTCGCTGGGTGAAAGGTTAGCGTTTCGTAGGAAAGGGTATATTGTTCATCTTGATCTGTGCTACTACTGTGGTGGCACTTGGTTTCGTGGTGGTGATCGTGGCTTGGTTGGTGTCCTTACTGGCTGTTGTTATCCATCTTATATGAATACGAGAAGTATCAAGTAATGTAATATGTAATGCAATGCATGCATAGAAGATACGTTGAGAAACGAATCCCGCAGAGAGAGAAAGGAAGGAGGAGTTGGCTCTTCTGAAAGAAGAAGGAAACCACCGGAAGCAACACATATAATATATCGCTTGTACTCTCCTATTATGTATGAATATCTGGCATGTATGTACAACGAGAGAAAATTCAGACGAGATTTTCAGGATTTACTACAACCCATAATTTTCGGTCGAGTTGCTCTATAGAAATGGAAGTGAAAGCAATCAATATCTGCATGCCGTGCAAAAGACAAATCGATTTACACCTTAAATCTTATCTACATGAGATATTCTCTGAACCACTATCAACTAAAGTAGCCTGTTGTACTGATTATAATTCTGATTTTGAAGTGTGAGAGGAATATGCTTTCACTACTTTCAGGCATGATAAAGTCATCATCCAAACCCCGAAACCCCCAAAGTCTAAACCACTTAATTTGATGCATGCATCAACAAATGTCTTTAGTATCTTTAGATTCTGTGTTATTAGAGATCATTAGGGTGATTTCTCTAGCTTGCAATGCAAAGCATCAGACAAATCATTCGATTATATTTTAATCTTTCCACGAGATGTTTATTCCTTGGTCTATTGCAAGCTTGATTGAAGCTTCGTTCCTTTGTTGATATTATCAAGATAAATACTATCAAATTCGTTATGATGATTCGAATTGGATTTTTCTTGTCATCAAACACTTTTTTGTAGTAGGTTCTTAAAATTAATGTGCATCATAATTTCCTAACTGCATTATGCCTATTTGATACCCCCGAGGAATTTATAAAATATAACTATATAAAAAATATAACAGTATACGAATGATATTACATAGCACGGTGCATCTTGGTTACAATCACAACTTTCCACTGTTGTAGCATAATCCATAAATGTGACATTTTATGATCCCATGACTGAGAGATATATATGAATGCAGAGAAAATCCAAGTAGAGTCGAGTGTAAGTGTAAGTCAAATAAGTTTGCTTTATTAAGACTAAACAATTCAGGAAATAAAAATATGTGCCAATAAATCATATTGCTGCCTTTGCAAACATAAACATGGAAAACTGGTTCTTCAAGGCTTATTGTAAAACCAGTGTTGTCTAGCATGCATCTGTGTTTGTAGCGTTCGTGTCGTGGGGCACTTTTTCCTTAAGAGGCTTCTCATTTCCTTTGAAAGAGGGTCTTCTTGGCGAAAGTATCAAGTCCTTATTATTTTTTCTTTGCTCCCTTATTCCACGGTAAGGCCGACATGCATGAGTCTACTTTTGCCTACTACTAGGCCTCCCCTTCTTCTGACTTCAGCTGCCAACTTTTCAAATGAAGGGGTTTTCTCCAGAGACTTGTTCATACTGTTCACTTTTCTCTGACACCAACACCTTCGTTCTTTTAAGTAACCAACTCGCAATCGTATACTAAATCCTACTTTTATTTCTCAACGGCAGATTGGACTCCCATGAGTCTCATCTTCGGTTTTATTGCGATACAGAACTGTAGACTTTTAGACCTTTAACATGCTCGTAACAAACTTCAGGTAGAATAGTGTACATTGTACAGTATTACGATATACAATCTGTATACAGTTGCAAGATACAAAGGCATGGAATTAAGGTAGGTATCATTTCTCGAACTTTGCTCTCACCGGAACTATTGTCATCCAAGAAATGTTTAGACGACTCGTATGTTTTGCAGAAGTATCCAACTATTAGATGGGCAGCGACAGTGACAGCGTAAAGTCTGTCTGCAGTGTAGTACTAACTATCCATTGAACTCGGAGTCTCAACTTCGTTACTTACACAGCAACTGTGATCCACAGTTGTTAAAGCAAGCAGTTAGTATGTTCCATAAACAAACGTTGGCCATGTTCCTTGTATATATCAGTCCTATTAACATTTAGAAACTCTATGCATTTAAGTCCCATCGTATGCCTAGATGGGTCAAGTTATGTTATAAGTAAGGTTGAGCCGAGCTGATTGTAAAAGTTTTTCGTACTTGTTTCTCTCTTAAATAAGATGGAGAGCCCTTCCTAATTTCTTAGCTGCAATAAAAAATCGTTCTTGAGTGAGATGAAAGCACATAGCCATGAGAGCCATTCCAAATAGAATGTAAATAGAACACAAAATGAGCTGCCCATCAATTTTGTTGTGTTGTTGTGAATTTTTGGAGCCCAGCGTCTGTCCTGGTACCAAATCACCAAAGCCAATCGTAACAAGACTAACGAAACAAAAATAGGATCCTTCTAAGTAATCCCATCCTTCCCACCATGAGAAGAATATCGATCCTAAAACTATGTAGAAGAAAAATACACTAAGGCAAGTTGAAATTGGTATCGTCACCTCATTAGTACCCCACCCATTACTACTCGCACCACCACTATCTACCACTGAGACCTGATCCTCTTGACTCTGTCTAATCAGGGTCCAATCTTGGTTCATTTCTCCTCCAGTCTTGTAATGATCAATTACCACCACGGGTTTTCCTGACGAATCTTCTTCCTCCTTTTTTAGTCTTCTTCGTGAACGTTCCATCTGCTCTTTGCATCTATCAACCAAAAAGAAATAGGAATCGGTGTAAAGGTTAACCCTCACATAGCGTCATACCTTCTTAAAACTTTTTTCCTGCATTCCTATATCTTTTTTCTTCAAAAGCATTCATCTCACCAATGAAACCTATATATACTTCTACTTTTAACATGAATGGCTAACTGCACTACCTACAACTCTTATTAAAGCATTTATTCCACCTGCATAGTTTCCCTTTCCGTATATAAACAGCATTTGCTCCACATATCTAGATTTTCATGGCCATATGGGTACGTATTATAGTCTATGCATAAGCGAATTGACACAAAAAATATGAAGGTGGTTAATGGAGATAAGGCAGAGTTTTTATTCACCTTATCTGTAACTTGAGCCCAGATTCATAAAAGGATTGGAAATCCAAGGGATACATTAAGGAGTGAGAAAGCGAGAGAGAAAGCTGTTTTACTCCATATCCCCGTGTCAACTCCTATACTTCCTACCTTTTTAGCTTTAGAACTCAATACATTGTGCCGTTTTTGTGTACATCCTTACTTCGATTGTATCCTCTTAAATATAATATATGAAATATAGTTAAGTGTGCCAACGTCATGCTGCCACAGATTCAAACCTCGCATACTCTTCTTCATGTTAGTTTTTCCGTTGACTCACTTATCCAAATACTATTCTTGAGATAAGTCATACTCCGCTTTGTAGGATGAACAATGACACAACTATTTACATTCTTGCATACATAGCGATGTATAAGTAAGAAGCTGTAATAATAGTGTAAAAGGGTACTAATGCAAAAAGAACCGTGTAGGATGCTTACTACCTACATCAGACTACATTATTATGAAAGTTGTTTTCTACACTGGCACAAGTTGAAGGAAGTTTTGAAAAATGTGCAATTCCGTTTCTCGCTCACTGGGAGGGTACTACTAGTATCAAGGAATTGGACATCTTCCAATACATCAGACTTCACGTAGTAAAGTGCTGCAGTACTTTTCGCAGCCTTAGCTACTTTACTACATGTTTCTAAATATGCTAACCATTTTCAATAGATCTCTTCTAAAAACTTCCGTTGTCACAAGTGGGCTATCACACTCGAAATTCACGGGTCGCCCGATTTTCGACACTGTAAATATTAAACTGGACGTAAACCATTCAAGAAACTCTCTCTTGGGGAAGAACTGACTCATTCAGAGCTGAGATATGAGAAATGCCCATTTACGTTTAAGGGTTAGGTATTTGTATAAATAATATTTGTGTATAGTGGGAATAAGAAGGTAAGGTAATTTTACAAGTATGATACAGTTTACCTGTCCAATGATGTGTAAAACTCTTGAAAACTTGTTGCAAGCAGATCCCCTATATTTTTCCTGCATCAATGAATTTATTTAATTTTAAGTAAAACTTTTGAAGCTTTCATATGTTAGTACAAATACAAAAGTACAGTTGTAACTTACATGTATAAAAGTAGTAAAGGAATTCCAAACAATGCATATACACAGGTAATAGTCTTTCCCCAGTCCGTCCTAGGGGTAAGGTTTCCATACCCTATAAATAGTTTATAATATTATATAACAACATGAATTTAATATAATCAAGCTCCTCGCCTCTCCTCTTTCATTTTTTGGTATTCCACACTGGATTACTATATGGATTGCTGAATGGATAAACAGGAATAATTTTCCATAATGGATAGTTTTCTTCTAGACTTGAATTTAAATTGAAGGGGACGGGATTGAGAGAGATAGGAGTAAAGGAGAAGGGATCTCATCAGCTTTAATGGCTTAAGTGCGCTGAATCTTTCCACGACGTCTCTATGCCTTAACGTTGTAATCTTTTCTTTGAATTTTTGAGTGTTTTACTGACAACAATCTATTCTTTTTATAAGGTACAATGGCGTTGAAAGTGCATGCATGTGTGGTAGGCTGGAAGTGAAACTCATTACTAACGCATTTCATGCTTTCTTCAATCATAGCCGGTTCTACTAAATTTATACTGAACTCAATATGTAATTAATCGTTCCATCATTGTGACACTTGCGGCTTTCCAGTTTTGAAATACAAAATAATACAAATTTAAAAAGTTACAGTGTGTTTTCTCTTCCTATGAAGTTGGATTCAAATATTCAGATTTATACGATAAGGATAAATAGCCTAAAGCAGATTTAATTTCTTTTATCATCTTCTAACGTCATTGAATGTTGGTAATAGAGTTTGTTGACTACAACATATAAGCATGACAAATATTATAGACAGTCTAATGGAGAAAGTTTGATGGGGGAAGTGAAAAGGATGGAAATATCAAAAGTAAAATGCCAATGGCAGTAGAAGCAGTGGTGGAAGGTTGTAGACGCTTTTACCCATCACCTAAACTAAGTACCTACTACCTGTCGTTGACTTTGACTTTCTCTAATACTCTCTGGTGTAATAAAAGGTGAGAATAAAGATGCTATAATTTATTGAATTTATGTGAGTGGCCTACCAATCGTTGTATATACACTTAAAGAGTACATCAGAGCCTTAGGGAATGTCCATGGATCATCCGTTTCCCCATTATATCCTCGACGGATTTGTTCAACAAGAGAGTTTTGAAAATGTCTAACAATCAGGTCAACTTCATGTCGCCATTTGTCCGTGTATATGACATTATAATTGTGAGTGACGTTCCATAGTTCACCCACTATATTGAAACGAAGTCTGTCGACATCTTCTTCCAGACTAGGATCCCCTGGTGATTCTAAACTAATGAATATTGTTGCACCTAATATTGTGTAGCACATAAGTAAAGCTCCTACTCCCACTTGACTAAAAAGGAACGTGATGGATTTTCTCAGCCAATACTTCAATCTCTCATGTGCTCCTGTGCATTTAGGAATAAATAATTCATCGATAGGCATTGAATAACGCGCAGCGCAATCAACTAATGCATAATGTAATTTTGTGTTGCATAATTGCTTAAAAATGTTTTATCTTTTTGGAAGTAGGCTTTAATTTTTTCATCTTGTGTGAAATGTGTTTGTAGTTAAAGCTTCATAATCACGTACAACATTACATGAGTATATAAATACCTTTTATTGGATCATTACGATGTCTTGCTCCTTGTCCAGCTCTCCGTTTTGATGATGATTCTAATCTTCCAGATGAACCATCCAATTTTACGTTGATATAAGACTGCATTTCTTGCTATTTCAAACACTTCTCATTCCGTACGTTTTTGTCAAAGCAAAACTCTGATAGTTGCAACAGCAAAGGAAGATACTATTATGTGGACCTATAGATTAAAGCTATAATATTAAAGCTATTAAAGATCAAACTTTAATTGCCCCGTGGGTTTATTTTCGTCGAATAATTTTAAAAACTCTACTTTTCCGTAATTTTCACCTAAAGTAATTTTGAATTTCACATACGTATAAATATAATCCCACAGGGGCTTAAAAGTCCAAGCTGTATGAAAATTCATTTCGAGAAAAATAATCAATGTTTTAATAATTGAAAAAAAGTCTGTAAAGCCATTCTATTAAAACTGAATGAGTCTAACCATATTTTAACCACCTAATGAACTCACTCGACAAAGACAAACCACGTATACAAACCATGCTACACAAAAATCTACTTAAAAATAAATTTATTTCAATACAAATGCAATGGATTTTGACATCCCATAAAAATAACATTAATGTCTTCATGTCACACTGCATTACTGTCAGATAGAATAAGGGGAAAAGTAAATCAACCCTATTATAATAGGAGTGCATAAAGGATAAATAACTGTGAACTATGAACCCAAGTGCAAAAAATACTTCCACAGGTTACCCTTGCAATCACTCACTGAAAGCCCATTTTTTTATCCTTTACCTGAAAAGAGATACACAGTTCCAGTTCCAAAGAGGGTAAGAAGAGGTTGGAAACAAGTGAGGATAGAGTCATGGATTAAGTACTTGATCTATCATCATAAAATCCAGGAAAAGAACACCAAGTAAGAAATGTAAGTGAGAAAAGGCCGGAAGGGGAGTAAAATGGTCAAGTAGGATTCCATTAAAGTTCCTTATTTTATTGCTGATTAGATTTGGGATATTACCCCTTAAAAATTTAATGCTGTCGTGAGCAAAACTTCTCTAAAAGAAACACTATACTTACTTCCTATTAACAGATCAGACTAAACTCAGCTCCTGCTTTTCTACACAGTACACACACTAACTATTCAGTCAAGTACCGACATATCCATACTTTCTTCAAAAAGTGAGAAGACAAAGAGAAAACATAAACTCTAAAAGCTTCTTGCTTTTTATAAAGACTCTTTTATTCAAAAGTTCACTTCGCAAATAACACATTATCCCTTGAAAATATTCACCTTAATTCAACTTCTGAAAGCTATCAGGATATAGATGCTAAAGCTAATGTGGCAAAGTTAAAAGTTAAACCATTTGCTGCTTCTTTCTCTTTTTCCCACTTTCCTTTCAACTAGTCTATCTTTGTAATCTTTATCTCTCCTCCTGTATCATTAAATTGAGGTGACTTCATACGTCCTAATGTACTCTTAAAGAAAATCTTACACTTGAACTGGATATCAATGAATGCGTACATTGTGTATAAGGAACAAAGACTAAAATCCCATTTCATTTCAATTCCAAATAATAATCTAAATAAATACGGGAGGAAATACTCTAAAGAAATAATCTATCTTGTTCATCCAATTGAAAAGATCAAAGAATTGTGAAATAAAATACTGTTTCATCTAGTAATTAATGATCCCATAAAACCACACCAATATTACTTTCTGACACACCACCTACTTTTCACCAAATACATGGAGATCTACTTGTGCGGTAAATATATTACATTGCTCAGAATTTACTGACCATCATCTACTAAAGTTTTTGTGAAGGATGCTTATTTTTGATGACGTGTGTAACTTTACATCAATAATAACAAGCCTTTAGTAACAGCTAGAATTTTTAGTGACACTAGGTAAAACTAATAAAGTTTGTTGTCAATAGATCATTGGTAACACATAACTCTCTTCACAAAGACAAAGAACAGTCACACTAGGACATCACACTCACATGTACATCCGACATAAAATTTAATTAATTACAAAGGATTGGAAACCTACCTAAAACGGGTTTTGATGTGGTATGAGCCCTCACCGCAATCCCAATTTTGCCTGAGTACGTACTACCACCTACCAACCTACTTACCGTCTACCTACTTTTACTCTAGTTTGTCATCCTCTGTAAGATATTACGCATATCAAGTGTGAAACCTAAGTGTGTATCCTAAACCCGGAGCTTTTTCCTCAAACTAACAAATATTTTCTGTTGGAAGGACAAAAAACTATATTCTACACAGAAAGAGGTCAAGTGTCAAATGAGTGTGACAAAGTAAACGAATCTTGTACACTTACTTGCTTCTATTTTTAGTAATTGCTCCGTAATTGAACATCCGAAAGTAGACTTTTGGTTCTGCAGAAATTCACGACACGTTGTTCATTTAATATATACCAATGAAATCGTATTAGAAACCAATGTGCTTTATTTTATATACTTTTTGGGTACAGCCGACCATTTGACATGGGGACACGTACCTATAATAGAATAAT
>JAQGAA010000750.1:0-19472 GCA_034696425.1 Isotoma viridis
GTACTTTATATACAACTTCCTTGCGCTTTCTTAATATCATGAGACCTCAGAGATTTCTACTGTTGAGATGGAGACTGTTGACTATATTATTTTACCCGTCAACACAAAATGAATTAAAAAAGATTTGGTCTACAGCTTTTTCCAGGATGGATCTTTTGTATCATAGTTTATACTGGATATTATTATGTTAATGATTTTAAAAACGAAATTCGACAATGAAGCTTATACTTCCATTCTTTAGTTTATGCATTGATTTACTTTTAGTAACAAAAATAATCAAAATACTGATTTATAAAGATTTTTATATCAAAAGAATCATGATTTTTAAACAGAATCTTGAAACTTTTCATTTATTTCTTCATTTTCCTTGACTTTAAACATTGAGGTTTTATACCCTAACTCAACCTACATCAATCGGTTTCTCATGTTTATTTCAAATACTTAAAGAGCTGAAATATACACCTTGCTGACGGTTCTGAACACAAGTATGGACCATTGTATAAAATACGTTCTTCGCATCTTTCTTTTTTTAGCTGAGTCTAGACATTTCCCTGTCTGCTTACTTTTCTCACTTCTGCATTTGACTATAGAAACTTTACGGGGAATTGAAAAGGAAAAGTGCGTGTGAAATAAAATAACAAAATCGAAATTTAACTCTACTGAGAAAAATAAACCAGAACAAAAATCCTTCGTTTGAGAATTTTTTTCTCTCTCAAGACCAGTTAAATCATATGTTAGTAATACTACCTTTCGCACACACACACACTTTCAAAGCATTAAAGGCTTATATCACATAGTGTATCATAGGTTGAGTTAGGAAATATTGAGGTTCAATCTATAAGAAAGAACGTGTGGTTAGACCAAAGGAAAGGAAGAGTTTTGCATGTAACTTGATATCTCAACCTTTGTTCTGTACTTAAATAACTTCCTTTTGAATGAAGTAAAAGTGCCTTGAACTAAAAACAGAGCAGTATTAAAATGCTGACGAAGGTGGTAGTAGGTACTTTTCCTATATCTAAAGCATGATTTCTTTAGTCCAGATCCAGAAAGGTGATTTGAGATGAGACAGTACGAAGTATAGGAGTCGAAGGTACAGATATATCGTATATACTTTATACCTTTTTGGGTCTCAAATAGGATGCCTACAGACAGTTTTTTTGGAGGAAAGGAAGTAAACCTCAGAAAACAAAAGAAAGTCTCTTATACAATAGTGATGCATGGCAAACAGGAGTAATAGGGGTATAAAGGTAGAAGTAGTGGTTTTTTAGTTTGTATGAGTGTACAGTGCTTGATTTCTCATAGACTAAGGGTTACATCACAGCTTTGTGGTGTGTGAATATCCTTAAAGCCACAAAAACAAGGGACGGTAACGAAATGACTTTTCTTCCTTGTTTCTTCCTCACACAGATTGCAATGGTAGAAGATGCTCAAGACAAAGGTCCAGAGCTCATTTATTCTATCTCTAAGGTCTTTTTCCTATGATTACAGAAACAGAACATAAGGATGGTATAATGCTATATGTATACATCCTATCTGTTTTTTCTCACGAATCATCTAGGATTTCAGCAAAGCCAGGAAATTCGGTACAGAGTCTCGCCTGGAATTCAGAATTGAGAAAGTTATGAAGTCAATGAGTTCTTTGACGGATAAGATTCAATAAGCCCTTTTTGCCGTCCACCCCACAATCCTCCGTACCGTACGCCAAATACCTTATACCTACCTACATCCCTAAAATATAGACTTGAACCATAACAAGGAACATATACCAAAGATCCGAAGTATAACAGGGTAACTGAAGACGCAAACTTAGATATGACCACATCTAACCACTTACAACTAAAAGAAATTGTGTTACAGATTTTACCCTGTGAAAGCACTACTACTACTACTACAACAACTATGAGTAAATATGAGATTGAAAACTTTGGATGGACAAAGCACTTATATAGTATAAACCTTACCTGTTATTGCAAGTGTACGAGAAATCGAGCCAGGTGCAGCAGTGGTGGTAGTAGTGATGTGGTGAGGTAGTTACCTTTTACTGAATGAGGTTAGACCGGTTGAACGAGTGTTGAAAGTATAAAAGTGAAAGTCCACTTTCTCTCTATATGTCACGTATCTTTTTGGTCAAAGTTACACTATAAGAGTATTTATACTCTTAGTTAGTTCAGAACTCACACAATCAGAGTTTTTTCTTGCCCCTTTAAGGTTAAAGCTACATACTAAATTCTAGTAAAAAGATGACTTTACTCTGTAGTCTGTAGGTAATACAGTATCGTTACTGCTCCTACTGACTGACTTGCATCACTTATAGTTGCACCACCACATAGAGGTTTAGTTTTGTGTTTTCAAACTAAGATAAATAAAAAATCACGTAACCGTTGTTAGTTATGCAATAAAATCCTTCAGGCAATAAACCTGACTTTCACTTTTGCCGTCTCGTCTCACAGTTTGCCACCAACAGTACTGTGTGTTCCTTAACAACTACTAGATTTAGTAATGACTTGACTTGACTGGTGCATAATATGCAACTTTGACCTCCTTGACTACTACTTGTATTATTACTTCTCGTCGCCTTGTTCCTTCTCTCTTGTTAATAGTGATATAGCTTAAGGTATTCTTTTAACACAAGCTGAGAACGAAAACTGCTCCGGAAATGAACCACTCTTAAAAAACAAATCTCTAGTTTTTTTAACAAAACAATAGTGACGGTATTATAGCGAAAGTCATCCTTGAAAGTTTTACTTGCCCGCAGCACTCATTTGTTTTTGTTTCACAGGGTTTTTGTCAAAGTCACTTTTCGTTAGAGGTTTTATTCTAACAAATCCGCTTTGGTTGTTAACTAATTGCAAAAATCCGGAATCAAAATAGTAAAAAAACTCCCGAAATATATACAAGTCTCACAAATGATCACTTTCCCAATATGTTTTATGCATTCAAATGCAATTGATGGGTAAATAATTTACATACCAGTTCGAGTCTGCAGGAATTTTATGTTATATGTTTAGTTAATAGGTAGTGTGGTAACGGTAACTGTTCTTGTAAAATATCAAGAGCTATTATAGATGTTTGTCTCACAACGACTTGACTGAGCCAACTGAATGGGAATCGAGTGGGTTTTATCTTATTGACAAACAGGGAGAAAGGGGAAACTTTACCATTCAAGTAGAGAGAGAGAGAGCAACCAAAACCGATACAGACTGACTGTGTGGAGAAAGTTCACTCTCAATACAAAGCCAACGCAATAACAAGACCAGTCTCACTTTGGACAGTTTATGTTGACTGAGCGAGAGAAAAAGAGATTGTAGAATATTATATATCTGAGGAAAAGTGACTCTGACTCCTTGAGTAACTCAAGTGATACTGCTGACGAGAGGGTTCTTTACTTAGGTAAAAAGCCTCCCCTAGTTCAATTCCAGATCTATGAAATAATTACAAACAATTAAAATTGACCTTTGAATACGCATTTTTTAAGCTTTGAATCAACATAGTTGTGACATATTTGATTAGTATTGAGTTTAATGAAATAATTAGAAAGTAGCGAAATAAGCCTTTATTAAACTTTGAAATGATTATTTCGACAAGGAGAATCCCAACCATCAACAAATGAAAGTTGGTTAAAAAGTTTCTTACTGCATATAGACTTGATTCTATCTCTGGTTCAATGCTAGAAACACAAGTGTATTTCCCTAAGAAAACAATCCTAAGACGTGCTAAGGAGATTATAAGGTGCATTAAGATATTGAGCGATTAATCCATTTAATCACTAGATGAAAATCTATATGTTTTTACTTTTAGAACAGACAGGAAAGGAATAATATAATAAAATACACTTTAGTAGCTCTTTAGTATCTATATAGTTGTCCAGAGGGGTTTATTTTATAATCACAATCAGTGTGTTCTGTTAATGAATCGACATGGGTGATTAGAGGCTAGATTGAATGAGTAGGCCGGACACAAGGGCAGATGATGTGGATAGATGAGACCAAGTAAACCAGAGCAGAGGTTCAAACTTTGAAAGTTGGAACTGATGAAGATGAGAAATACACATAAAGGGTGGAAGGAAACCACGAAAAAGAGGATGTTTGAACGGGAAAGTTGGATTCATAGCACGGATGACGAGTTCCTATTTTACTCATATTATTACAAAAGAAGAAGATTAGTTCAACAAACCTAGAAAGAGAAAATCCAAAGAGACTCTGATTTTGGATGGATGGAGAGGGAGAATTATCTGTTATCCTCTCTGTAACTCAGCCTGTACAAGAAGAACTACTACTTGCTACTTGAACCTATCTAATAGTGGAAATAATATCTCGTACTGCACTGATACAGTCACAAGTTACTTACTATATAAATATATTAAGAGTCCTTCCTAGTATCAATCTGTATTTGGTTGGATCATACAAGTAAAAGTAAGAGAGAGAGGTATATGGTAATCAAATATTTGCCATAGGAACCTAACCGTATGTTGATGGGTTGAGAATGGCCCAAGAACTGATGCGGGTTTCCTACTTGATCTTCCCGTTTATACCAACTCACTTTTTCTCTCTCTCTCTCTCTTACCCGTTACTTTCAACCTCTCTCGGATGAAACCAACTCCCGATTCCACTAAAACTGCTAAAATCTACTACTGAGTTTTCTCACAAATCCATGTACCTATGTTCTAACTAAGGATACTTACTACTGCTCCTTTGAAAAAACCCTCAAGTCCCTTTGCTATTTCATACATCGGTTTCATACTGGAATGCCATAAGCTTTCCCTCATGATGCCATGATACGAACCACACACTGCTAGTGGTACTGGTTCCTTGTTCTCCATTCACTGACACATTCACCCACACTTAAAAATGTATAACTGGTGATACTGTATTACAATAGGAGATAGTATATAGATAATAATAGAAAACAATATTACCAAATACTTACCAAGTATGAGCAAAACTATAATTTTAGTGTCGACAGAGTCCATGCAGTTCTACTACATAGAGATACACTGATTGCGTGTTGAATAGTTATGAAACCCTATCCAAAGGACAGGAAAAGTCTTTATATCGTTTAATGATGAAATCTTCACGGATGACTAGTCTGTATTTACAAGTTGATGGTGCTATGTGTTTTTACTGAAGGTATCAAAGAAAATAAGTACTTTAGTTTTAGAATGCGTTTGAAATACGTATGAAAGCTAAAGACCTTATCAAGGACTGTTTGGTAGCTAGATAAACAAGATAAAGACAACCAAAGGGGTTTAAAGGATGAGTGACCTGGACTTAGTTGAACTCAAGTTTATAATCTGGTTTTAAGTGGAAAATGCCACTGTGGCTGGTTCTGAGTCTAATTGCTTTCAAATGGCTCTCTTAATAATTCAATACTCGGGAGGTACAATAGTCATGTACAATGGCAATAATTACTCACAAAGCATTTCACGGTAATTTCTTTATGCACAATCTACCTCATACCTCAGCACAGGTTTTATGGCTTTCTATATGTTAGTTTAGATTTTATAACAAGCAAGATATTATTAAGGCGTACTGTCAGCAACTTGAATGAAAAATTTACCTAAGTTTTATATGCAAAGAAAGAAGGTAGTATTTATCTAATCCACTGAGCAATTAATCGACGTGAACACTCAATTATTACCCCTGTACAAAAGTTTTCAAAGGTAAACCTATCAATGTGACTGATACATTTTTGACACTCGATCCCATTAAAGTCTTGATAGTTTGCATTCTCAGTGCCCCCCTTCAGCATTTATCTACACTGAAAAAGTGTATATAATTGACTTACATATAAAGCCTATCAGGTTTGTTTTATTTGAATCATGTGTGAATTGCTTAGGGAAGTATATCAATTATAAAAAGCTTCCATTCAGTGAATGTCTCCACCTAAAAGTAATAAGGCGATATTGATTCAATTTCTTCTTGACTGTGTTCAATGAATGCCTTTTTACCCTTAGCTTTCTTACTGCCTGCTTCAAATCAAATACATTATGATTTTAAATTCACCCCTTTTATGCTTCAAGAATATGTTTGGTATAACTACTCATCCTGTTGATTTAAAATACTCCATCCGTTCATGTATACCTACTTGAATATGTGGTAAGTTCCACTTTTCAATCCATTTGATAGCTTATTTACCCACTCCATTCACCACGACTACATAATGCATCGTATTGTGTCTGATGTGATGATGTCAAGGGCTCTCGTCAATGACCCCCCTTTCCTTCTCTACCTCTTTTCTATAAACTAAATAAACATTCAGTAAATGTAAACCGCATCAGTACAAACTGTGCAAAGGGAGATGAAGGATGGTTACAACTGAAAACGAATGGTCATCATTTCCGGCGCACATTCCTTCAATACCTCCCTGCATCCGGTTGGTAATTAATTATCGCTATTTGCCAAATCTGCTTTGCTTTGTTGTCACACATGTGAAAAGTGGGCTGGGTAACATTTGCAGATGGTCACTTCTGGGAATAATTTCTAATTATAATTGAATAATTCTTCGTCCAATATGACAAAAGAAATATCAAGCTTATAAACAAGGGCAAATGGGAGTCAAAGACTAAGGTCGTGTTTTCAAATCCTTAAAAAAGTAGGTGATAAAGTGATTTACAATTTGCAAAATCCATTTACTAATAACAAAGCATAAGACAAAGTATCAAAACAACTTTTTCAACAGGCATAACGCAAATGTCAATTAATGAAGTTGTTATTATCGACGGTTGTTATTTAAAAAAAAAATGTTTTCTTATTGTCGAATTCAATAAATTTATGTTTGTAATATTGAGATTATTGCAAAAAAATATACACATTGAAGCTTATATGCGTCGTACTTTGGTACTTTCCAATGAGTTGCATAAATCTTCAAGCCTTTTCCTTACAATAATGCAAGCAATAACACACAAACCTACTAATGAAGATATACCTAGTACTAATTACTTAATTTTTTATGTATCGAATCTGCTATACGCAGGCTATTTGGCGAAGATGAGTGAGTTTTTTGTGTAATCCAATGAATTGAATATCATTTTTAAAGATGTTTGAAATAAGTGCAATCATTTATGACGCTATGCATTTTATTAACGGATAGATATTATAAGCCTTCCTTTTTTATTTTGAGTTAAAGTAGAGTGGAAATGCCAACCCGAAAAAGTAAATATGTAAATTCTCACAGACTATATAGGTCGTTTTTTGTAAGAATTAAATAAATAAATATGACGTTGTTGATGCTTATGACACTCATCCATATTCCAAATAAAAACATGAAGATTTTTGATAGATAGTCTATAGTGTGCTTGTTATGTATCGTGCATGGATTCCTGTTGTTTTTTATGTAATAAATTGAGAATTTGACATTGGTTGGAACAACAAATTAAAATGCATCTTTTTTGGTGAATAGTGATTATGTACAAACCGATCAAATTTATATTTTGAATATGTTACTTACGTTTTGTCCAATTTCTTTATTTAAAACTGTTTAATCTTTTTAATATGGTCTTTTAATATGGTTTAATATTTAATTTTTTTTTTAAAGGTTCATGCATGGTCAAACAGGTGTCCAGAATCGATTCATATGCAAATTTTAAACCCTGCCCTGCAGTGAAGAATATATTGCGTACCATAAACTCAAATTTTTATCTGAAAAATACATTTGAATACACATGCATTCCCCAAATCATCAGTAAATCCTCATCACGGTTTATTTATGAATAACAAATTATTAATATATTTAGGAGAACTGACAATCACGAAGAAAAATATCCTTTAAACTAATGAATTTTTTACTGCACCATTTAGACTAACTTTGAGCGTTGCCCTTTGCTATATTTTCTTGACCCTTGTACTAGAAATAACTCATTTGAAATGGTCATTTATTTTGCGATTTGACAGAATTTTAATCTTTATTAGTTATTGTAAAAAATTGCTTTTATACAAATTTCTTCAATAAACTTGTTGTTCCTCCAAACTTACCTTTGGTTCGGCTTATTCTTCTCGACTCTGGAAAAAGTAAATATAATTCTTGACATTTGGTACTATAAATTATAATAGCAGAAGTCATAAATAATAAAAAACGTGTTTACATATTTTCTTACAATTTAGTAATTATTTCAATTCTTTGTTCAGTTTTTTTGGCAATAAGCTTTAATTTTGTTAATTTTAGTAGACTTCTTTAGCGGTTGTTTAACCATTTGCAATTAACAACCTTCAAGTAATATTTTTAAACCATAATTGTTTTTCCGCAGGTGTTCAGGATAGTACATTGAATGAACTTAGAATACGTATACTTTAGATATGCCGTAAAATTGTATCGTATTCCTAGGGTTATTTCTTATTTAAACATGCTTGCCTTCTATCTATTCGTTATATCTCTATTAAGCATAATTTTGCAATAATTTACTAATTTTAAAATGATTGAATCGCCTCAATTTTATTGTTTGCAAGGTTTTTTTTTCATTAATTCATAGTCCAATTCGTCATCGATTTGTTTTCAATAATAAAGCAGCCCCTTTGCTTTTTAAAATACTATACTATCTTTGTTTTACTACATACACACCATTGTAAGTGCATAAGTTATTCAAATGATTTTTCTTAATTTAGGAGAAGGTCCATGTGGGAAAGAACCAATTGAGACGATTGTTGTTGGCATCTGATTTAAACGTAGTTGAAAAATCCCCTTCCACAGATATACCACATGCCTCTGTAAATGAAAACCCTTAGGGAGGAAAAATGACTGAGAAGGAAGACGAAAGATAGGTGGAAGGTTGTTGAAGTTCTTAATGGGGCTAGGGATGCGGTAGAGTTAATGTCAATGACTGGAGTGTTACTGTTGTTTGCGGGCATAAAATACTCGTAAATCTGAAGTTGGGTTGACATTTGACATAACAAATGGCAAAGCTGTGACTCTTCACTTATTTTTATGACTTTTTGAAGATGATGATGACCGAATGGATTATACAATCTTACTGCTTTCTTTCATACATGAAAGTAACTCATTTTCGCTTAAACCATGTGCACCACTTGAACACTTTTCTTCAACATTTTTTATACCACCATCACTACACCACATAAGAAAGGAAAGATCTACCCTGGTGTGTCGTGTGTGGGATTTCTAGTGATTTGTCGCTGTATCTTCAAACTGACATCTCCACAAATTTCCATTCTGGTCATTAATTGAAGCTTTATATTTCCAGAAACTGTTCCTTCCTTATTTACATTTTCATAATAATGAACAATAAGATACTTATTCAACTTAAGGCTATTGAAAAATCCATTATAAGTGCATAATATATTAATAAAATCTCACAGGCTGGTCTGACCCTCCTGTTCGATAAGGTTTTTAGTAAAAAGGTAAGCAACTCTCAGCCATATATGCACCATACGTAGCCTGGTCAAGCAGTTGCAAGTGAGTTACATCGAAGAAAGAAAATAAATGGACTAAGAAGAAGATATTGTTTGAGAGAAAACTTTTGTAAAAATTGTATTCATTGTAAATGTCTATTGTAGTGTATAAAATCTTAGCACATTTGTTGAGTCGTCACTGGGCGGAATTAAATTGAAGGAGCCAGGTCAAAGTTGAAAAGTTAGCCAATAGTACATAAGTAGTAGAATAGAAATTTGTTTTTATGAACCAAGACGGAAACAAGAGAGAAGAATGGGATGCATGAATATAGAAAAAAGGAAAGCTGGATAGTAGGTATCATGTACAAAGTTGAGGAAAAGCAAGTAGTAGTGGTGGTAGTATCAGTATCAGTAGTATTGAAGCAAATTTGCTCGAGTCAGTTAGTCCTTCTGCTGTTGGTGAAGATGGACAAGGAAACAACGGGGTTTACTTTATTTGCAGGAAGTGAGGCAAAGAAAGACCGTTTAAAGTTTCTAAAGATGACTAAAAATGGAAAAAATCTGACGGCGAAGTAGTCTGTGTTGAAATGTAAACTATCGTCTGGGGGGCAGTCTCATCCGAATCTGGATAAAAGCTCCCATTCCCGCATTTCCACGAGACGACCGACCGGGTAGCCTTCTAATCCTTGCCTCGAGTCACGAATGAACGATATGCCAGGGTGATGCTACTAGTTTAGTATTACGACGACGACGACGGGTATTTTAACTCTAAGATTTCTAGGTATATCTGTCTGAAACAAAAAGAACTCTCCCTTTTTCTTCATTCTAGCCTCTTCTCATATATAAAACCAAAAAGTTAGCAAAGGCTACAAATAGTCAGAAAAACTAAGAGTCAACCCGTTACATTACATTCTTTCCTCAAGGCTATAAAAATGGGAAAAGTGAGAAAATTTTTACGTCAGGTTTCTTCAAGATATTCATCTCTAAGAATTGCGTATCTATTTTCAAACTGTGACAGATGGACAAATATGTTGATACATTGGAATCTGCGGTCCCATTCTTATTCTTAATTTACTTTTAAATATCATTTTTACCCTTTAGTTTCCATACGCTTTTACTTTACTATTGGGATCATTGGGAGTTGAACTGCTATTCTTCCTTTATGTGCAGTTCTACTCTAGTTACCCCTCATCATCATTATCATCACCATCATGATCATGAGATGTGATCGTTTGCTTTGATAACCCACCCACTAACCAACCCTCTGACTGAATGCCTCGTGGAGTCTTGAGCCGAATCTCAGCTCAAAACGACCACAATCTTACCAGTAGATTAAAATGTAAACAATTAAAGTAGAACCCCTAGACATTTCTACAAAATCAATGCTCCGTGTATTCCTTACGTTTATTAAGAGTGTCATTATATTATTAGACATGTGCCCTTTCATTATCTAACATACACAAATATTAAATTGCACTTTTTCAAATGTTAGAAACAGTAGCTAAAAATTGTAAATAGACAATTTATTGACAGTATAAAAGAGTAATCTAAAAGTGAGTAAGTCAACTCATGCAAAAAGCATTTTACACATTTATGGTATATTTGTATAACTGAAAAAACTTGAAAAAATACAACAAAACTGGAAAAGCATTGTCTAAAGGGTTGGATTAGTTTTTATGATTCCATGAAACTTATAAGAATGGAAAGGATATAGTCACACGTTATAATATTGTTATAACTTCCTTTTACATTCTAGTGCATTTCTGAATAAAATTGGGACCAAGCCGGTAAGAAAAAAGCTGCTACTTGCTACCGTTGCTGCATGCCAATAATAATGCGACTTGATTCATTCTACTTTTCCTATTTCTCTTTCTTACTTTCCCCAGAGGCATTCTTGCATTTGAAATTGAGCTTAGAAACTCAACCGGGTTGCACTTTTTCACCTCTAATATCTTACTTACAATATAATCTCAAGCATTATTAACTATTTGAGCTTTATCTCAAACCAATGCAATGTGTGGTCGAACACTTCAATCCTTTTCCACGGAGTCTTCCAGTGGTTTTGGGAATTCATTTTCTATAAGCTTATCTATTGTCCTACTTATAAAATGTACTAGCTGTCTTATGGATTATGGATATTCAAATGCAATTTTTTTATTGTCAAACATAGTATATTACATTTTTTCCCTTTGAGACGATCTTCCGTTTTTCACATGTTTTGTACCTTGGAGTGTTAGTGTATAGTTATTTCTATATCTAATAATAATATTTTATTCTTACACACACCACATTAGAATAAGACGCATATTAATGATCAGAAAATTTTAGTGCTCCTTATTTTATTTTATTTACATAGTCATGGATTTTTACTATAAAATATTTTCATTGCTAATGCCAAAATTTTTAAATTATCTTTACAGAAAATTTGACCCAAATAACATTTATAAGAATCAAGGATTTTTTAGTTTTTCCCAAAATACAAACCTTCAAGTCCCATAACGTGCTTCAAATGATGAGAGAGTTCTCTCCCTTAAACTTTTATTGAAAGCAGAAGGCATTAGCATCATCGCCCAAAAACCCAAACTTGAGTCAAGCAACTAAACTAAACTTTCTCCACTTCTTCCGGGTCGAATAAACTGAGGAGTGATGGAATTAGTAACTCAATTCACATTCCTTCGAAACTCAAGAGAAACATTATTGTAAGTTCAATCTCTCATCTTTATCTACAAAGTAGCTCATGTACGTAACATCCCAAACAGAGTATTAAAACGTAACTGAAACTAAAAGTTGGAAATGTATGTGTTCATGCCAGGAATTTCGCAGGTACTCACACAAACACACACACACATGCACGACATGGTACAACTTACTCAAACCTAGGGACACATGGAACCTAACATTTTCAACCCTTAAAGACACCCTGGACAGCAAAGTGAGGAAACTAAGTGACTACGGAGTTTAGACGTGTTGATCATTGATATGAGAAAAGGAGTTTGTATGACGCATGAGTCTTCAGGTTACCATTTCGCTAAGCCTTAAGCCGTATAATGCCGTTGGTGATGACGGTCTTTCTTTTTGATCTACCTAAAATTTTCACTATCTCATACGAGGGACATTCGCACGAAAACTTTTATGGTCCATTGTGATACATCACTACGTTTACATTGTTTTCCTAGTAGACATTCACCCTCCATTTCCATTCCGTCTTTGATTTATTGATTGACTCTGAACATCAAAGAAGACGGATTTTCTTACTTTTCTAATGCGTTATCTTATAAGAATGACACTACTATCATTGGCTACAGCATTTTATTCACTTAGAGTTATTCTTCATCTCTAGATATATTTCAGCAGTTAGTTCAACTTCAGCTAGAACGCTTCAACTATACTTATAAAAGAATCAGTTTTCAGAAGAACGAGCAAAGCCTGGCTATAAGCAATGTGAGTATAATGTTTACTACAAAGCCTACTACTACACACTAGTTAGCTGTATCACATTTTATCTTTATCTTCAACTAATATTATGACTCTCTATGAAGTTGCAACTTAATTTATGATTTTTAACATCTTTTCTAGCACCTTAGAAGGTTTCCTAGGGATTTGGCGTCCCTCTGTAAAACGCACTCCGTCAACCCCAACACATAAAAAACAAGCCAAGCAGCTGCCACTTTCTAAAATGATCATATACCATACTAAACAGTACAACAATGTTCCTCAACACCAGTTTCCAAATACACACACACATACATACGCACTACTATGATGCTATCCAAAAAAGTCTTTGAAATCGTATACGTTTCAATTTCAACATGAACATTACCACCACCAAAGAAAGACATCTTTACACAAAAGCATCTTTTGCTTTTTCAGACGAAATCCGAATTGCATTGTGACTTATGCTTTTATATAGGAACTGTTTGTGGAAGTGGTGGTAGTGGTGGATGGTGAATACCACATTGTATATATACATACTGACTACTGACATTTTTTCTATGTAGGTATGGATTGCATAAAGCTACTCGGTGGTGTATTTCCTTCCAGGAGGTTTTGGTATTGGCTTCATTTGTGTGTGTACTTTTTGGGCCTAGACTTTCCTCTCTGTCAAACGAAAAGGGCAGAAGAAAACTTGAACTTATCGCTTTCTCCCGTATGTATTTTCTTTGTGCTCATGTCTCCTCTCTCCGATTATAAGAATACTATACCCGGTATGTGCACGTAAGATGCTTTTCCATTTTGGTATATTATGATTATGATGAAGGATCACTAAAAATAAGGTATAGTTACTTTAGAGTCACTACTAGTAGTAGTAGTAGGAGAGACAAGATGAGAAGTTTATTAGTATCGAAGAAGACGGGGTTGAAGTTTAAGGAACCAAATCGCTAACTTACTTTTCTGCCTTTTAACTCCTGTCTCTACTTCCTTGCAGATACTTACTTGCGGTACTTAACGGGACTTTCACTGCTGACTGACTGCTGCCACTACTATATAACACTCAACACACTGCCTATGCAGTATCATATCTTATTCCTTTCAGAATTCATGCAACACCTACCACTCACACTCTACCTCTTCGATAAAAGCCTCTCGTTCTAATCCTTATTGGTCCCACATACATACATACATATACATACATATTATATATGTAAACTGTTCTCATCACTTGACTCTCCGCTATTCACTCAATTCTTTCTGAGGGAAAGTTGAAGTGAAAGTATTAAATGGCATTCTTGGGTCTTTACTTTACACCCAGTATGACTAGCAGCTGACGCTCAGCATTTCAGTCCAATGTGCTAAAGCGTTAGTGGTTGGTTGGTTATGGACACGTATCATTCGGTGTCAGGAAATCAGAAGAGTTTGTATATGCATGTGTAGGATCGGATGTCGGATACAGACAAAGTTTTTTTTCTAACAGTTTTCTTTTCTAGATTATTGGATCTTTTCGATCCATTTAAGTGTAATCCGTTGGAAAATTTAAATCTTCAACAGTTAAAAATAAAGGTCAGTTTTGAGTAGAATATTTTTTATCTACCGAATCGAAGAACCCTTTTACGACCTGTTCAATTATTTTTCACCAAAAGTTAGTTTTAACTGAATCTTTATGAAACATCGAAAACTCTTTGATCAGTCTCGGTTGCTGGGTTTAATAGAACTGATATACTCAAAAGCAACGCATTTTAATGTTTATTGGATATTTAGCATACCAAATAAACTGTTGAAGTAAATTTCAATGCTTTGTCTTGTCAACGACTTGCTCGGACTACTACTGACTGATGAGTATGTTGATGGAAATAATTAATCAATGAGGAGGAGAGTAACTTGGTAACTTTATTTCGTCCCTTTGATCTCATGGAGCTTTGTGCATTATTCTGTAAAAGGTAAATTAGCTCTTCAATACAAATGTATAGAAATCAGAAATTATACATGTCCACAATAACAAATGACAACTGAGAATATCCATCCACAAAATTGGAATGGGATTTTACGTGTTTACAACTGACACTGAGTCCTACCATAGACTGCAGACTAATAGCAAACACACGAGACAACGTCATGCAAATAATAACAAGAATTCCTTACATTATTAATAACTTTTCCATCTCCATAAAAATTGTACCCTTGACATTGGATTTTATTGGATTTTTTTATCGTTGAGGCATGTGATTTTTAGAATCCGTGATTTAATTGAAACTCGTGATGAACCAAAGTCAAACAATGACACAACATAAACAACAAATTTAGGTCATCTTTCAAGGTGATATAAATTAATAATTAATAGGTATTTGCTCTTGGAATGGAGGCACACAGTTGGTTACATGTAGTTTTTTGATAGGATAGGATAACAAAGCTATAACATAAGGCTATAACAAAGTCTCTCAAAACTTTTGAAAACACCATTTTAAATTAAACCTTGCAACAGCTATTACCAAACTATTTACTACATTTGATTTTAATTTTCAACAAAAAATCGCTACAGTAATACAACAAGGAAATTACGAAACAACAAGAACTTAGATTTGAAACAGTGTAATGACTTACCTTTTACACCATGACCAATAGGGTTTTAGCAACTTCCTGCACTGAATGTTACTACTACAGTTAAAAAGTAAAGTCTTATGATAAAATGTTATAAAATAGTATCAGAGTTAAAAAGTATGAGGACGAGAAAAGTTCAAAAAGTCTGGAATATAATATTAGGTATTATAGTTTTTCTTGAGGAAATTATGCCAAGTCCTAGAGCCTATGCCTATAACCCCATAGCATTCATCTCCTTGTAGTGAAGTAATACTAAGTAGTAAAAGAGAATTAGTAGCATTTGCATTTCATGCATATAAATAGAGTATGCATGGTGTTGTTTAATTTATTTGGTAGTTAATACATACTTCATAATTTCTGCTGGGGAAGCCACTTTGGTCAACTCCAAGACAAAAATGAGAGTTGAGAAAGTTTCTTGATTCTTGCTTAACTTCTTCTAGCCAACTTGCCTGCTTGGCCTGAACCCTCATCACCATCATATCATGATCATGATCATGATCTCTTTTGTAGCTGTTTCACGCAACGAATCTTAACTAGCATGAAAGAAACTCTATCGTGGTAAACCTACTTTCCCACTTCACCAGAAAACGAACAATATTTCCGAAACTTACGGGACATTCTCATTATCCGGGAAACCGCAACAACAGCAATAGAAATAAAATTTGAACCATTGAGACTCAGCGTCAGACAGCACACCATGATTAAATGATGATGTGAGCTTGGGGAGTTAATTTCTTTGATAAAAAAACTTTCAAGATTTTATTTCCCTTCTGTTTTCAACCCTTTTTCTTTCTTTAGACATTACTGTGATCTTTTTCTTCATATTATTTTCTTTTAAATAAAACCTATCTAAATTCGTTGTGAGATATATCATTTCTTCTATTCCTTACATAAAAATGACGAAAACAATTGAAAAATTTACACGTTTTAGGCAATTCCTTACCCAATATTAAAAAATATTATTATAATTATATATTTTTTTAAACCCAACCCACATCTCATTACGATTTTTAAGCATTTAAATTTAATTCAGAGTTAAATAACCTATAAAACTTAAAATGGACAGGGTACACTTTTTCATCATCTATTTTATTAAAGAAAACAATACAAATTATTTAGGCAAAGAAAGCAACTTTCAAGATACATCGTATATATTTACTTATAAATAGGAAGTAATCCCCGTTTAGAATTATTAGTATTCTGATCCTACTACTACTCCAGTAGAATAAACTTTTACCTCACATTTCATCTTGTGCAGGTAAAGTTTTTCTTTCAGAGTTGAGTACAAGCTTTTGTAAAATTTTAATTCGGAAGTTTCATCAGAAGCAGTATGAAATATTAAATCAAGACTTTATTCAAAGTCTTTGAATGAGGAGAGAATGAGATGAGCGAGTATAGAAAGAACCACTTAAATCATCCATAGACTGCTGCTATGATATGTACATTAAAAATGTAAATCGAATAGAAACCCTTTATCCATAAAATTCTCGAGGGGCTGTTTACTTTTCCTCTCAAGAAGAAATGAATAAAAATAAATGTTTGGCAAAAAGTGGCAGTGGCAGCAAAAGTATACCAGTGGCACGTCAAGACACACAAAAAAATAATAAGAAAAGCTCCCAGTACATGTACAGAGCTACATCTTTTCAACCAATGCAATACTTTCTTGTAAATTGTAATACAAACTTAAGCACGCTTTTGTATATTGGATGAACTATCTCTATCGAATTCTCTACGAAAAGTACACTATTAGTTGTGAATTCTTATTCTTCTTTGAAAAAAAGACTCAATTTGATTTTAAAGACGCATGAGGAAGAAAAGCCCTATTTTTATTATTATATAATAATAATATGATACCTAATAAGTAGGAAGATACCAGCTCACCACAATTTGAGTCCAATAGGTAGGTAGATTTGGATTTCAATTTAAAGCAGACTAAAGAAGGTGGTGGTGGTGGTGATGATAGTGGGGAAATAATCATTTTCCGTTTTATATATTATACTCTTCTTTTACTAGTGGAGTTGAATGTCTTTATTTAAGATATTATGAGTTCAATAAAAGATAAAGGGAATTCTTAAATTAGATGGAACCATCTTGATTTAGTTCAAATTGAAAACATCATCGTAAAAACGTACTTTCCCTTTGAGTTTTCTCCCCCTTTATTTTTTTCACTCCCTGATCTTGGCTCAAAAAAGTAAGCTACTCTTTACAAGAAAGTTTTCCCTTCAACAATATAATAATCGACTGCCGATTGCAACTTTGGAACTTGTTTATAAGAATTGAAATTATTTTTTTCAAATTTCTTTGTGATCCCTTATCACGTTCTTGCAAGTTTCTAATGGCTTTTTGTACTTTATTTTTTCAAATAGTTTTCTTGTGCTGTGCAATTCGAATTTTGGAAAGGGGGCATTTTTTCGGAGTTGTGGAGGTTGAGGGTTTTTACTTGTGATACTTTGTTATTTGGCTGAGATTAATTAAAGTAGATTTCAACCAAACATATATTTAATCGTAAAAGAAGGACAAAACACATTTTTAAAAAAGCTTACAGTTTAAAGTTTACAAGACTAACAGCCTGTCTGTCATGTGTTATGTAATGCATATGTGTAATGTAATGTAAATGTTGAAAAAAACGACTAATAATATAAAGTTTAAGTACAATTCAAAATCAGTTTTTAAACTTAAGTCTACAGTTTTGTGTTTCTTATCTGGAAAAAATAAGCAATACTATTAGTAAAAACATATATGTACTCGCATTATTCTCGAATTCAAATCAGAGGTAATTCTACATAAAAATGGGTCCTTAGTCCTTTGACCTCTAATCTCTTTTTGATGATTGAGGGCGTTACTCCTGTATAATTTGTAAAAGTATTTCTTAGAAATGATCGTGAGAAAAAGAGGTGTGTGTCCATATGACAAAGAAGTCAATGGTCAGACGTACATTTTCTTCTCAAGCATTATGATTACAGGGATTAAATGATTGAAAGAGGAAACCTTTACATTGCAGAGTTGGTGAAATTGAATGAATGAGTAGAAGTAGTAGTGTGAATAGGTTTAAAAAGAAAGAAGTATCAAAAAAGGATCAAAATGTGGGAAGCATAATAAGACTCTAATGGAGATAGGCATTTTGAGAAGGACTCAACTCAATAGAGATAACTCGTTTTAACAGAGTCAAGTGAACTGATCTGAAAGCAGTCTCTGTCTCACACTCACAAGTCTTTTGGTATGGTTGTATTTGAAGTGGGTGTTTGTGTTAGACTTCATAATAATATACTAACGTTAACCGAACTCTCACAGACTCAGAATCCACATTGCATTGACCATTCCACTTTTTATCCACAAAAGAAAGAAAGAGGAGAAAGGAGAAGGGAAAATAAAGAAAGACCCATCGACGACAGTTATATCTGCCCTTCATTCAATACTCTATTCCCTTAAAGTTTACACAGGCCAGACGGGTCCTTTTGCTGACCACAATCAATACTTTGTGCTCTATTGGACCTCTCCAGGCCGTCATTATTTGTTTGTTTGTATTAAATTGTATCAGATTAGAAAAGGTGGTATATAATGTACTCAGGCAGATACATACACAATGGAGAGTGCATTTGTACTCTTTTAGGAATTTTTGTATTTTGGCTACATGGATTCAAAGCTGTGGTTGAGATAATAAATGACTACGTGTTTTTCAGTTGCACACCTCATTTCAATTGAGCTGGATGGAAAGTAGAGAAGATTGAGATAGCAGATGTTTTAACAGAACGAAGGACACTGTTGAAATTGGTTTGAGATTGGAACCATAGGTTATAGTCATTTTTTCAATTGATAATACTCAAACTATTAAATAATAGTAGGTCCGCGTACTGATTAATATAAGAAGCTTGATAAAATATCTATAACTTGATGAAAAGGCAAGATTGTGTTCTTTTTCGGATATCGCAGTTTGGGGAGTGAAAAAATTGTCAGGATGGTTTGTATACAAAAGTAAGAAGGTTGTCTTCGCTTTCATTAAATTTGACACCAATTACTCATATTTTTGAGATGTGGGCTCTAACAGCTCATTTATAGAACCGATTTCATTTTTTAAATCTGGACCTATGCTTAAAATATCTA
>JAQGAA010000751.1:0-19459 GCA_034696425.1 Isotoma viridis
ATACATGACCGGATGGAGATACCGAATAGAGGGTATATTGAACTAGACTCAAGCCCGTTCTAGGAACGGGATGAATCTGTCGATAATTGATGAACTTTGACCCTCTGAGGTCACTAAAATCGAATGATGAAACTAGCCTGTGAAAAATTCCCTTCAGATTTTTACTACATTAGACCTATGAGAATTTTTTACAGACCGCCGCAAGACGAATTTTAGTTTAGTGTTCAACCCAAACCAGCAGAGAGAGGCTCATGGTAGTCAGTAGTGGCAATGGCAATGGTAGTAAGCCTCTTCTTCTCTTATCATATTATCATCCCTCGAAGAGTAGAGTTTGACTCAGAAGCTGTGTGTGTATTCATCCTGTGTGTTCTTTTATAATAATTCCTTTCGTACAATTCTACGGTGACTCTGACTTAGCTTCCTTGCAACTCGGTTCTGTCCTGTCAGTAGGTCGGTGCTATGTGCTCCTCTAGTATGTGTGCTCCTTAAATTCAGATAGAGTGAAAGAGTTTTTGAGTAAAAAAAGACTTGGAAACTTAGAAGATTGGAAGTGTCAGTTCCAGCGAGCCTCTCAAGCAAGGGAGAAAGTATTGTGAGATTTGGGAGTAAAGTAGTGGCAGTGGTAGTCAGTCAGTTGGTGGTTACCGCCCTATAGAGTGACGGATTTTTAGTAGTCCCTCCGGCCAGAGCGATACCCTCTTCCTGTCACTAAAATGCCTGCTGCGAGGGGGGATGGCATGCGAGGTCTCGCTGTCTTCATCTCTGACATCAGAAATTGTAAGTTTATCAACATTATCTTCAATTTTAGTTTTGTCTGCACTTCACACTTGAATAATACAAGTTGAGTTAAAGATGATCATATTAATTATGTGAGATGAATTTGCTATTGGGAAATAAAAAGCAAAAAAATTGGGTTTATTCGGCTTTTTGGTTTCTTTACTATTTTAGGAGAGTAAATGGAATATAATACATAATATGACTTTTCGTCAAGGATTTGATATTACGTGATTGGATTGACGTAGGTTTAGTGGTTTTGGTTAGGTTTAAATATAAATTGACTGGCTTAGAAAGGGGCGTTTTTTAATTCTGTGTAACTAACTAACTACTAGAGTGGAGTAATTTAATACTTGAAAATGAGCTTTATTTGCTGGATATTTAGTTTTGTTAAAATATGAGGAGGATGAATTTTAGACTGTGTGCAATATTATAATTCAGTTTGTATTTTTTTTACGTTAAATTAGTGAGTGATATTTGAGATTTTACATATTTTTTTAGAATATGAGTTTGACACGAGATGCGTGTATGTGTATTTATTTAATATTGGTAAAATTTAAGTACCTAATTGTATTTTATTGTGATGGTCAGCTATTATGTATTATAGTTTACAATTTATGGTGTTTTTTTTGTATTTTGTTATGCAACAATTGCATTGGTTTCTCATCTGATCAACGCTAGAAGAGAGCTCAGCTAAGACGTCTATTTTCGTCATAAATTATATTATTTATTGGCAGTAACTAAAAACAAAAATTTAGTATGTACATCTTGATGATAACGGAAACACGGTAAAAAGGAAGTGGAGGTTGAAAATGTTATGTAGTGTTGGAATTGATAGGGATGAGTTTTTTGGCTAGGTTATATGAAGGAGTTAGAAAAGATAATGAAGTTATGCCAAATTAGATTTTATCTATGTCTTTTGCTCTTTTGTATGATGGGCCTTTCCTAAAGTCTATCAATCTATTTAAGCCTGACTAGAAGTACATTTTCTTGGTCTTGTTGTTATGTTATATAATGTGAATAATGTCAAAGGTATGATTTGATATAGTGATGATTATTTTTGTTGTAAGTGGAACATGTAATTGCATTTAGAAAGTTAGGTTCAGAATCAACATTTGATCTTCTTTTAACAAGATTTTAGAAATGAGTGCTACTTTTGTTCCGAATCGTTGTAGATATAATACGATGAAGTTGAAATGAAATTTATGTGAGAAATTTAGAGGACGAAATATTAAGTTTCTATAAAACCTTAGCATTAGTTAGTTGTTATTTGATGATATGAATGAGATAAAGCCTTTTGTTTTTTTTTTGTGAAGAACGTAAGGAATTTAATACTAATGTATACGTATTTGTTTTTCAGGTAAAAGTAAAGAAGCAGAAATCAAAAGGATAAATAAGGAGTTGGCAAATATACGAAGTAAATTTAAAGGAGATAAAACGTTGGATGGATATCAAAAGAAAAAGTATGTTTGTAAATTGCTCTTCATCTTTCTCCTGGGCCATGACATCGACTTCGGTCATATGGAGGCTGTCAACCTCCTCTCCTCTAATAAGTACACAGAAAAACAAATCGTGAGTTGAATTGGGAATGTTATATGGATGGAATTAACTGAATTAAGATTAAATTTAAGCAATTCCAGAATACATGCAATAAGTTGTGTTATTTTTTATCATAGGGCTACCTGTTCATATCTGTTTTGGTCAACACGAACAGTGACTTGATTCGATTGATAATCCAAAGTATCAAGAACGACTTACAGGCAAGGAATCCTATTCATGTTAACTTAGCTTTGCAATGCATTGCCAATATCGGAAGCAAAGAGATGGCCGAAGCCTTTTCAACCGACATTCCAAGATTACTGGTTTCCGGGTAACTTAACATACAAATACTATTCATACGACTGCTGTTGTTGTTGTAATGTCACGGTAAAATTAATTTTGAAAAGGGTGATAACAACAATGGATTTAATTTAATTTAGAGAGACAATAGATGTAGTGAAGCAATCAGCAGCTTTGTGTTTATTGAGGCTATTTCGGATTCATCCGGACATCATTCCTAGTGGCGAATGGACATCACGAATTATACACCTGCTCAATGACCAGCACATGGGCGTCGTAACTGCTGCTTCTTCCCTCATCGAAGCGCTCGTAAAGCGTTCTCCAGAAGAGTATAAGGGTTGCGTTTCTCTTGCCGTTTCACGACTTAGTCGGGTAATTTAGATTTGCCTCTCTGAATCAAAAATGTTCTAATAAATACGATCTATTGTGCTCTAACAAGTATTTTTGGTATTTTTTATTCGATCAGATTGTCACCTCCAGCTACACGGACCTCCAAGACTACACATATTATTTTGTTCCAGCTCCATGGCTATCTGTTAAACTCTTGAGATTGCTTCAGAACTACCCACCTCCAGGTTAGTTTATATAAGATATGAAAAAAATGAAAACTACATATTTTCCTATATCAATGAATGTAATTATTTTTAAATGATTTTGTTTAATCAGAGGACCCTGGTGTAAGAGGAAGGCTAAACGAGTGCTTAGAGACAATTCTGAATAAGGCCCAGGAACCCCCGAAGTCCAAAAAGGTGCAACATTCGAATGCCAAAAACGCTGTCCTATTCGAAGCCATCAGTTTAATAATCCATTCAGATAGTGAACCCAACCTGCTTGTACGAGCATGCAACCAACTTGGCCAATTTTTAACTCACAGAGAAACGAATTTAAGGTATCTGGCTCTGGAATCAATGTGTCTCCTTGCAACCTCCGAATTTTCCCATGAAGCTGTAAAGAAACATCAGGAAACTGTAATCAATGCATTAAAAGTAAGCGCTATAGATATTTTAGCTTTTAGGAGTCCGGAGTAAAATACCTAAGACTTTATTTTATTGAATGCCCTGGACTAAAATTTTGCAAATGATTTTAGACGGAACGGGATGTAAGTGTGAGACAACGAGCAGTTGATCTACTTTACGCTATGTGTGACCGAAGCAATGCAGAAGAAATTGTACAGGAAATGCTGAATTACCTTGAAACTGCTGATTATTCAATAAGAGAAGAAATGGTACTGAAGGTGGCAATTTTAGCAGAAAAGTATGCAACAGATTATTCCTGGTATGTTGATGTAATCCTAAACCTGATACGTATGGCTGGGGACCATGTTTCTGAAGAAGTCTGGTATCGAGTTATCCAGATTGTTGTTAACCGAGAGGATGTACAAGGTAATTTTCGAATAAATGGCCATCAATAATGGGGAAATTACTATAATAGAATACTAAATAAATTATATTCATTGCTTTAGGATATGCTGCAAAAACAGTGTTTGAAGCACTGCAGGCACCAGCCTGTCACGAAAATATGGTCAAAGTGGGTGGTTATATTTTAGGAGAATTCGGTAACTTAATAGCTGGAGACCCGAGATCCGCTCCTATTGTTCAGTTTAACCTGCTTCATTCCAAGTATCACTTGTGTTCTGTGGCAACCCGAGCACTTCTCCTATCAACTTACATTAAATTCGTTAATCTCTTCCCCGAAATAAAGGGACAAATTCAAGATGTGTTTAAGCAAGATAGTAATATTAGGTCATCTGATGCTGAACTTCAGCAAAGAGCGTCAGAATATTTAAGATTGAGTGTAGTTGCTTCCACAGATGTGCTGGTATGTGTTCTATACCTATAATTTATTGTCGCAATCAACGGAAAGGAAAGACTGAATAAATTTGTAATTTCTGATTGTCTAGGCCACTGTTCTCGAAGAAATGCCTCCATTCCCGGAGAGAGAATCATCAATATTGGCCATTTTGAAAAAGAAGAAACCTGGTAGAGCGGTAGAACCTATCGATGTTAATGCAGTGAAAGATGCATCACTAACAGTCACTGGAACAGAACGACATGTTGCACCTCCTGCCCAACAAAATGGACAGACAGATTTGCTAGTTGATGTTTTAGGAGACATATACTCACCTCAGTCACAAACTGGAGCTGCAAGTGGTTTAGTTAACAATTCCGTTAGTAACGCAATAGGCCAGCAAAATAACTTAGGAGCTCCTGGATCAGCCCCCATTGATAACCTTAGCAAACTCTCGTGGAAGAACAACGGAGTCTTGTTTGAAAATGATGTACTGCAAATCGGAGTGAAGGCTGAATATCGAATAAATCTGGGAAGGATGACTCTCTTCTATGGGAACAAATCTGCCCTCCCTATGCTTGTGAGACAGGATTAAGTTTTGCCTGTTTTATGTGTGAATGAATTCTTGCAAGAAAGCATAATAATTTAACTATTCCATCATTAATTCTGCAGGCATTTAACCCAAGTGTATCGTGTGGTGGGGAATTGGCAACCAAACTATCTATCCAAGTTAAACCCGTTGATAATACAGTTGATGCTGGGGCACAAGTTCAACAGATGATCAATATAGAGTGCATTGAAGACTTCCGTGGTAAGTATTTAGCCGTGTAAACAATGTGAATAAAAATGAGTATCGGATTGTGTCATGTCATAATGGATTCTCCGAACTATTTCAGAATACCCTAGTCTGGTGATAACCTATCTATACAATAATGTGCAACAGAAATTGAATCTCAAGTTGCCCGTGACAATTAACAAATTTTTCGAAGGTACTGACATGAATGGGGAAACATTCTTTGCCCGATGGAAGAATCTAGGGGGGTAGGTTCCTTATGACTTAAATACGAGATACTTGATTGATTTAATTCTATTCAAATCAAATTATATCATGCTGCAAATATTAATTTAACTTAATTATCTTTACAGACCTCAACAGGAAACTCAAAAGATATTTAAAGCAGCGCATCCTCTGGACTCGAATGCTAATGGTGCAAAATTATCTGGTTTTGGGATGCAGCTATTGAAAGGAATTGATCCCAATGCAGACAATTTCGTCTATGCTGCAATTTTGCACACAAGAAATCAACAAATCGGCTGTCTTCTTCGCCTTGAACCGAATCGGGGGTCGCAGGTATGTGGAAGACTTAACGAAATTATCTTAATTTAAAAACATTTTAAAATCGGAAAAACTACCGGTTGCGATAAGCTAATATTTATCTAAACTCATGTTCTGGTTATGTAGATGTACCGTCTCACAGTCCGTGCAAGTAAAGATACGGTATCAAGACACATGTGCGACCTCCTGTTTGAGCATTTTTGAAAAGGAACTCAAAACTATTTTTGGCAGTCATCTTCCATGTAGTGAATATCCGTAGTAGATCTTGTGACATGTGTCCAGCATTGGACTTAACTGTAATGCTTAAACACAGACAAAATAAACCTTATTATTATGCAATTCAATTCAATTCAATTCAATGGTTTATTTACTTATTATTATCGTTCGTTTTTACAACGCACTTTAAACATTTGGATGTACTATTTGACGAAATCTAAAGCATTGGAACCCTTATAAATTCTGCCCTACTACCATTGTGGGCTGCGAGGTCTGCTCAAGAAGGTCTCAAGAAAACTCACTGTAGATTTCACTCTGGAATTATGAAGTTAGAAAGTCCCGTACATGTGAGTTTAAATAAATAATAACAATTTGGTTCTACACGTATTTCTGTATAAGTATGCACTTCGAAATTAGAATAGCGAATCCAAGATTGATAATATATTTCCATAATTTCCAAAATCATTTATTAAGTTTCTGTACTTTAATTAAACTATAAAAATGGCTTAGGGCACATCAATCTATGCAAGATCTAACGAAAAATATATCGATCTGCTGCATTACTTGCTCGTTTTCTAATCAATTCCTCTGCTACAGGGCCATTAGTAAATATAAGCCATGGAGCTTAATATAATTTAAGATAAGATTTAAGATTTAATTAACTGTATTATTATTATACTTTACTTATAAATCTCATTGTCAGTTAATCCTACACTACCCGAAATTACACAGTTACCATATATATATTATCATATCATACAATGATGTCAAATGCAAAAAAAAAATCAATGTACCTCAAAATCGGCTTGAAGCCATAAAAGTTTGGTAAATAAGTAAAATGTAGAAAGAATCGACTAAATTCAATCTCAATCCTTATCAAAATTAACAATTATTCAGCAACATCTGTTCCTTGCTACCAAATGCAAATACCTTTAGTGAATGGTCTTATCAAATGGTATCTGTCTAGCTGCTTCGTCTCGTCATCTCCATATTCACAACCATCTACGCGATATTTGGGTTTGGAAATACTCGTTTTCATGTCCCCAAATAGAACCAAGCATACACTTTGTTTTATGTGAAAGTCTATAAACACCTTTTAATTATTAATTTTAAACAGCTAGTTGTGTAATTCCCAATAATGTTTAAGGTTAGTTCAAAATTTCAGAATGCGTGCATGTTGGACGATTTAATTAACATCAAAAGGTGTTTATAGACTTTCACATAAAACAAAGTAATACTATAGGGAGTTTGTATAAAGAAAATTACATAGACATTTACATGAATAGAAAACTCTTAAAGCTTTTTGATGAGAAGTTTTGTATTATTCATTAAAATCGATCCGTTTGTAAATTAAATCGTTTGCAATCTGATAATTTTAATTTGTATGAATTGTTTAATAAAATATTGATGGTATTTACAAAATACATCTGAAACATAAGCTTCTGACATTTCTGTTGCTTCTTTTTAGCAATAATTTGAGCATTTTTTGTTTTTACTTTTCTAATTTTCAAACCTCGTGGAAATGGAAAATAAAGGGAAAAAATAATCAAGATTAAACTACCAGGATTCAGAGTAAAAAAGCATCCAGTATTGTGGATTCGGGATTTCGGGTTTTTAAGAGCGCGAAGCCGGGTATTACTCTCTTATTTATATTATTAAGAGCAAGTTTAACTTAACAACCTTATAAACTCTCTTTTTGAATCGCTTGAACTCGTGAGCATTTAATATATTACGAGTCATACCTCTATCATCTATTTAAAACTAGTTTTTGTTTGAAAAGTTCAACACATCATCATGAAAATAAAATTATACTGATATGTTGGAAACAATAAGTAAATAAATAAGAAAACACGTTTGTTTTTCTAAAACAAAATACAATTCCAACATGTGTTAAATAAATAAAACCAAATATTTTATTGCAAATCTCAAGCATTCCGAAAGAAGTCACTTTCACTAGTTTTCTAGTTACCTATTTCTACTGAAATCATGATATATAGATGTTCGTATAAGCTAGCTAACCCCAACAAATGAATTACAATTTAACTTATTTAGAAGTTAAGTAATTATTATTTGTTACAGTAAGCCGTAGTTTTATTGCACTGAATTTAGCTGATATAGAGTTATTTTAGAAGTTTCTCTAAATTCATTTAAAGTTTTGTAAAAATTGAGACATTATAGCTGAACTTATCACAAATTCTATCCACAATCTACAACATGCATTGCAAACGTAAGCCTCATTAATTTAGCTTTCTTATGCCCTTGTAATTATTGATTGCATGCTTAATAATGAACTTTCTTGATTTATGAGTAAGAACTCATTTCAGTATTCAAAAAGTAAATTTGTCTTATTACAATTTGTATTACATAAAAATAAATAGATGTAACTTTTCCTCTGAAACTTGTACAATCCATATTTCAGCATCAGAAATACGAAAACTAAAGAAATTATGCTATGCATGTAAATAGTCAGTATATAAAAATTACAGTCATTATTATTATTTCTTGCAGTTATACAAATTGACCTGACTTAACTTTGTCCATCTTAAAAATTGCATTGTACGTTTAGACTTTTTGTGAATCATAAAAAAATACTTATTTGGCCCTGCCTGAAATAAGCCATAATATTGCAATGTTTCATCCGTCTTAAATACTTGAGTTGAACTAACTAACTAGTATTCATGCAGTTATTGAGATTATTATGCTCTACTTGAATGACTTGGGTAAAACAGTTGCATAATATTCTGTTCATTCATCAAATTCATTTAAACAGCGATACATGAGTTCGTTATAATCACATTGGGATTTAGAGTTGGGTTGGGGCTTCGTGACCGTGCCGAAACAACTTTTGTGGAAGAGATAACTTATACATTTTTATTACAAGTTGTTTTTTGCATTTATGAAAATTAGGGTTCTTTGCTGTCTGCTATGTATCAACATCACGGATAGATAAATTATTACTTTTGGTCATTATCAGTTGTATTCTATACAACTTTTTCTTGTCTACATCCGGCAACAATGAACTAAATGCATTATACTATGGGAATGTCATACTAATGATAAAACAATGACAAAATATAGATTACTTATCTTCAGCCCGGCCGGACTTAACTGCATGTCATACCATGTATAAAATGATATGCGATTGTAACCTTTCTTTAACAATTCGTCATTGGGCACGTGAGAACATATTTATTAGACCAGGGTAAAAAGTAGCTGAAATATTATTGAAGCAAAAGTCGTCATAATTATAATCATCTCCTTTGTTTCATTTTTATATTAGTAGTGTCATGGGATTGTCGTGTATTATAAATGGTTGAAGAAACCATTCTAAAGTAGATCACATTACATGGTGCAAGTGCATGAAAAAGGAAAAGACATGACAAAGCCCCGTTTTTATTTATACATATACGCAGCAATAAAGCAATATACCATAATATTTAGTTAGTACTATCAATATCAATATAAATAAACTAAATTTAACGTATTTTCTGAACGTTTCTTTAAAAACAGGAATATGTCATAAAACATGGACACCATCAGCAATTGGATGAAGAAGTATTAAATGAGAAGAGATGATGGGTTTCAACTGGGAATATGCATCAGTCGTAAAACAAAAGTTGAGCTGACGTTCATCTTCTTTCATAAGTGTCGAAAGTCCTTCAAATTAGAAATGCTAACTAGAACTTAAAGTAATAATAAAGCTCGAATGTCCTTAATAAATACTACCAAGTTTCTGGTAACATATCCTTGGAGAGAAACTCAGAAACAAAATCCGTAAAAAGTGTATACATGGTAATTTATAGTGCGATCATGATGATCCCATGGATATGGAATTGGACAAGTTTGACTATGTACAAGTAAAAGGAAGTTGGATTATAGGAAAGAGAAATTATTAGTTTCAGAGTTTTGTTAGGTAGTAGTAGTAGAGAGTAGTGGTTGTCCGTACTTCGTTCCGTTGGGTGGTGGTGGCAGTGAAGGTATTAATTGAGGTGAGAGATCCAGTGAGAAGGTCAGTATATTAGTTGACGATGGACAAGACAAACGGCTCAGAGGTAACCGCTCCTTCAGTGGTCGATCTTGACGAAGCTTCCTCTCAAAGTGATTCTCTAACTTTCTCATCTATGGAAAATTGCTTCGCTGCTTTCGACAGAGATGGGTAAGAAATATACTCGTTTTTTTCAAATTTTTAATTCTTCATAATTTATAATTCGGATCCGTAGTTTTGTCTCAATTATGAGAAATCTCAGCGAAACAAATTCCATTAGAAAAAGTAGCCCAAAAACCTAAATAAATCTTATAGTAGTATTTTTTTCCCTTTGGTCTTCTCTGATAATAAGTTTCTTAAAATCTCAGCTTTATTTAAATGTGTATTTTAGACTAAACTAAACATTAGTCGATTAGTCTTTGAAAGTTTAGTTAGTACTGGTTTTTTAAACTAATAATATGAGTCACATAATCATGTGTATTTTAGTTAAGAGACCTTTTCCTCTTTCTCTCTCTCTCTCTTTACAAATACACCATATAAGTCAAAATCTAAACTGTGTCAATTTTTAAGCTTATCTCTTACTCACAAAATTGTTTTATTATTATTTAAATTTTTAATCCATGTCAACCCATGAACTTAATATATTCAGCTTGCTTAAACGAGAAGAGAGTGACACAGGAGTTGTTGACAGAAATTTTTGACTGCAATAAAATTTTTTTATGGGGAAAAATGTTTTAATGAGTCAAAACATCTATTAACTTTAAATTAATTAATACTTAAACTATACGACTCCGAGGTTCTTAACTGGTTCTTTGGCTCTTCTTATCCAAAAGGGTTTCATTTTACAATAAGGTTTAGTAATTAACTTTTTTTCTAGATTTCGTACCTACCTGTTAATTCATTTTGATGCATTTTTCATACTATCTTTACATTAATAGTAATAAGTTAGTATTTGTAGTGTGTATAGTGTAACTCCATACATTTCTCTAAGATTTAAGTGCGAATAAATTAGAGGGTTCATATGTATATTTATAAAACTCAAGAATTGTATTATAATAAGGCTAATAAAGCTTTGATAAGATTCAAAAAATCAAAACATAACAACCTGTTTTTTTTAGTTCAGACGACATTAGAATATAATGAAATTCAATACAATTGAATATAGGAGTTGAGAGAAGTTTGTGTGCTTAGAAATGAATAAAAGGATGGCATGAACATTAACTCGGTAGTTTTTCAAAATAAGCTTTTGTGTATCGGATACTTGATTTTTATACTATTTCCAAAGGCAAAAAATATATCAGATCGAAATAACATTCAGGCTTCAAATTGACCTACAAGACTTTCTTATAAAATTGCATAGAAATGGGATTTGACAAATTAATTTTCTTAAACCTTAGTAAAAATTTATAGAGAAAAAGCACGCATATAAAAGCTCAAGGCTTGTCTACGATTTGGATTTTTTCAAATATATAATTCAAGGACTAACAAAAACCCTAAAATGAATATCATGCATGAGTATATTGTGATAAAAATTCAAGTTTGATTAAAGGTGACGGACGAGATGGGTAGTTGCTATGTAGTACATAAGTTAGAAATAATAGAAATCAAGGCCGTTACAAATTACCGTGTAGAAGTTTACATCGTTGCAAAACTATGAATTGGGCGTTTTATTTTTATTTTTTGTAACAAAAAAGTCATGTAATTACATCAGTATTTTGCGAAACGAATTCAAGTGTTTTTTGTAAGAAGAGTTAATTAGTTCAATCATACTGTAGTATTTCCATCCGGTCATTTTCGTTCATATAGTACGTTCATATGTACAGAATTAATTTGAATGATAATAGACACATTTTATCAGTTTGTAATACTTACACTAACTTTTCAATTAATTTTCAGATAGAAATATCTCATTTAATTTTAATTAAAAGCTTAATTGCACTTTCATGTACTATTTTGATTGTTATCAAATAGCACAAATAAATACTTTACTATTATGCTGGTGGTTGCATATACATACCATGGATAAAAATGCACCAAGACCTCTTAAAATATATGAGTAAGAATGCCGGCCTATTCTCCCTGAAGATAACATATAAAAAAATTAAGGTGACACATGACAATGTGACAGACATATTGGGAGTATGGTTGTTATTTTTATGTTGCATATTATAGATGTTATTTTTGCAATAAAATAAATCAAGATTCAGGATTGATGCATACAATATTACTAAAACATGGAAATAAAATTCTATTTGCATCAAATACAAGAATACCCTTCTGGGTGTGTTATTAAGGCACAAGGTCAATTTGCTTTGGACGTGGACATTTTTTGAGAGAGGATTTCTAAATTGCAGAAAATGCATTCTTTACTCACAGTTCATGTACTTTTGTACCACAAAGGGTTAGGCCAATCTAAGCTTAATGGTAACTTGTATGTTGGCCATAAATAGAGAAAAATGGAAGAAAAATCAGCAACTAGGTAAATGATTTCTTGAATGTTGCTACTATAATTGAACATCATGTTTGATCAATACCTCTTGTTCACCAATTCACTACCTTCTTTTACTTGGGCGAGCAAGAACGTTACCCTATACCCTTGGAATTCTTTATAGTTTGATAAAACATATTCTAAAGGTTTTTTTATTAGGTTCATGAACTTGTAAAGTTTTTTTCTTAATTATTACTATATATGAAAAGTGTTTTAGAGAGCTTTTTTTCTGTTTTTGTGATTTTCTTTTGATGAGTAAAGTATGCAAAAGCTTTTTACTTTAACAAGGTGACTTGTGTTATATAGGCTATCTATCAAACTTAACTTACATCCTATTTAAATGCCTGTATCATGTGTTTTTTTATAATTTAGAAAAGCTCAGCTTTCATATTCGCACTCGAAGTTGTTTTTTCAAGAATTTTAATAGGTTTCAGGTTTCATTTAAAAACTCAGGTTCTAACAAGTTTGCAACTGACACTGAGGCTATTAAGTACATGAACTTGTGGGGTTGATTTATTGAATATGCCAACTATATCCGTACATCCGTGCTAAAAATTGCAATTCCTCATCATTCAAAAATCCAACAGTATAGAAAAATGTTTTTTATTCTTTCCAGGGACGGATGCTTAAATCAGCAAGAATTTGGTGTACTTTGTCGAGCTTTGTTTCGCAATGAGCGAGATAGGCCCTATCAAGTGGAGCCGAAAAGATTGCGAGAGATGTTTGATATCTTTGATATGAATCAAGTAAGCAATTTTACAATACAATCTGAGCCAATACCTTTTTAATGAGAGTGCATTTTTGCAAACTTTTTCATAAACATACTAAAAACGCTTGAAATTAAGTCTATTAGTAAATCTAAGAAGGAGGTTACCTCCCACACAACAAGCTGCCTCTTTATCAAATCTTTTTCATTTTTACAATAGCATTATTCGCACTTTTATGGCTTCTCTTTTGTTATTAATAAATAAAGACGCTGACGCCTTGTTGAAAGTCATGTTGCTACTTATATCCAGTTGACTCAGCTAAACTCCACAGAATTAAAAAGGATTTATTTTGTCTACAATTTTTCAATTAAAAAAAGCCTGAAAGCCGAAAAGAAGAGATCAAAGATTAATTATTGTATGTATAATTTCTAAACTGAAACAACTCTCATGTCGTAGATCTGGAAAATCCCCTTTTACAACATATTTCAAAAATCTTATCAGACCATTTTAAGTTTAATAGCTATAAACTTTTTATAACTGAAGTAACATTTAGTTTATAAAAAATTACTAGGCGCCAGCTTATCTTAATTATGTAGATTTAGGTATCTAGTTTTAAGCATTTAGTTGCTTTTCACTTCTTTACAATTTACAAAGGATAAGCTAATAATAGCAGTGCATATACACTGGCTTATAATTACTAATTCTTGAAAAAGCAGTAGGTTTCTTGTGTTCTTTTTTATTATTTATTAGCTAAAAAAATATCCGCTTTCAAAAGTGAGTTCCTTCCTAAACAATTAAATTATAATGCGTGGGTGTCAAATTGTTTAGTTAATTCCTGAACCCTGGCAAAATTAACGTCTACCTTTGCATTGTTTCAAAACAAATATAAATTTAAAGGGACGTCTCCCTACTCTCTTACTATTATTATTCATTTAGCCTCGACAATCATCACGGATTGAATTATTTTATTTTCTAGGATGGGGTAATAGACGAGAAAGAGTTCGAGTGGTGTTGGCAAAAATGGATTCGAAAGGTAAGTATCATTTTCCATCTTCTAGGAGAGTAACTTTATTAATTTTAGAAGATAAAACAAACTATTTGTACAACCGTTTGAAGAGAATCACTAGGAAATCTAAACACCAACACCCCATAACCCCCCACCATAAATAGACCAATATGTTACATCATATACAATTGTATGCGTATCAACCCAAACCCTATGTAAGCTGTAGCTGTGCTAATCTAATCTTCAAAATCCATTAGCACTATTAAAAGACTATTCTATTATATCCACAACACCTCGTTATTTTATAGGTCAATCTTTTAATAAAAAAACAGCTTTATTCTTTAAACCTTATATTATAACAATCCAGGTGCTTAGATTAATGACATTGGACTCACTTTTCGTTTTCATTGTTTCCGTCTAAAGCCCCATGGGGAGGCATTAGTGTGTGAGACTTAACTAGTGGCTTCTGAGTGTTTGCATAAAAAGTGTATAACACTAATACCTATATAGTCTGTAAAGTGAAAAGAAAGAAAGTGACGAAAACATCCTTTGACGTAAATTACAAAACAGCAAAGCTATAATGTATGGCACGAATGGCACCCTACATACTACTTAAGCCTCCTTTATACCATTCCAGCATACTCTGTTCATTGATCATCTTCTTTTTGTGCAATACGAATTTAAAATGCCCAATACGATGGGTGTACATTTTTCAGCGTTACTATCAAGTAAATACATCAATGGCCAATGACTTAACAAGAAAGACAAATGAGTAGACTTGTAGGCTACAAGGACATAACAAAATTCGCAATGACCGGATATAACTAAGGATTAGAGTTCGTAGTGTAATTTATAACATAACACACATCCGTCCGTGGTAGTCACCGTCATGTTCCTTTTTTCAAAATTCCTCTTTATTGTACAAAAAAGTAGAAAGAAAAAAGAATCAAAGTGGAATCAGGAGAGGTTCATTTACATGTCACTTTCTATTTTTGAGACCAGATGCCCATTTTTAGGAACTTCGACCTGTTCTTACTTACTACTAGTGTAAAAAGGTGTTACTCTCAGTGGGAAATGGAAAGGTTTAGCACATGGAGCTGCATAGGGATCCCAAAGTTCCAGGCCAGATTGGGTTTGACTTTTTTAGCTACTTTATTCCTCCCCATTTTAGTTTGAATAGGTTCTTTTTATAAAGTTCCAGGCTCATTACTTACATTTGCTACTAACTCAACACACAAAGAAAAATATACCTAGGCGTAGGTGCTACTGTTAAGTAAGTAGAGCCATCATCATCGTCATCATCATGAGAGACTGAAGGGAAGGGTTATAGGTTTGAATTGTAAGTTAGATGGATGGATGAATTACTTTTAGTTTTTTTACTATTATCGTAGGGAAGTATTATACTTAGATGGAGACAGGAGAAGGACCTCAACGACTAAAAACCCTCGGTAAATTCAAAGAATAATCAAAACCACTTGGTACCAGGCACAAGGCATTGATTCAGGCCATGACATTTCCCTTTCCCTCGTGTTTGAAATAACTTTTCCTACATAATAATAATAATATACTAACACTTACCTATCGACTTAGTTACTATCAACTAATAGTCTGATAGTGAAAGTAGTCTTTAGTAGTGGCTGTAGTATTTTTTCCTGTACTAGTAGTAGTAGTTAGTTAGTTGTCTCTGTTGGTAGTAATGAAATAGCATATAGATAGAATGATTGTACCTGCAAGTAGATAGAAAATGCTTTCTCCGGGATTTTCCACGTTTTTTGGATTTATTTCTGTTAGTCATTATGATGAATAGAACGTACGGAAACGACACAAGACACGAGTTTCTCCTCAAAAAATGGTAGTAATAGTAATGATGATGATAGCCCTAGGGACTTTTAATAATACCTTTAGCGTTAGATACAAGTGCTTTTTATCTCACCTGGGGAACATGTAAATATAACTTAACTTTTTTCGTAATTTCCTTGTGTATTTTGCCATTTGGGCATAAGATTAAACTTTTGGTAGTAAAAAGGGTTTGAGTTGTCTATTTTTACTTTTTGAGTGTTATCTAATCTGATCGTTACGGAGAGGAAGAGAGGAGTGTTGATGAACGTGTCAAGTGTGTGCTAGCTAGCCCACTTACCGTATTCTTTGACTTAGAATCCCTTCCTTCAGGAATGAGGTTGACTATTTCTCCCCGCAGAATACTAAATGAGCAATGACTTTCCATGGGGTTTAAGAATAAGTTTTATGGTACATATGACGCTGAGTTTAACGTGAGTGCGTTGCTTGTGCAGATGAAAGTTCAAAAATAATATGGAAAGTAACTATTCTGCTTATTCTTCAAAGAGTAATCAGAAATTAACTTTGAGCAATCAAGTTTTGACCTTTTAAAAAGTTGTAAAGCATATCGTGCTTATGAAGCTTTCTCGCGTGTCAAAAGGTTTGCAATTAGGCCCTCGGCACTTACCGTTCATCACCCATAACTTTTAGTTGCTGGTTAACTACTCATAGAACCTACCATGCTGTGCTAAGCCACTACTAGTTACTACCACTACTGACTTTGACTAACTTTGATCCCAAACTTTCATTTGTAGATACAGAGACACCTCTTTCTGACGTGACATGCTTATAGGTATCAAGGTCTCTTCTGTTCTTCTGGGTGGTGATTATTATAATGTCGATGTCGTCAACTCCTCTCTGTTTTTCGATAACATGGGATTCGATTTGAGTAGATTGGCATTTCGATTGATGCATAAATTGTATACAGGGTTTTATATTGATGGATGAGATCGCTTGTTCATATACTTTTGACTTCCCATGACCTACGTAATGATATTACACTGTCGCAATGCAGCAGCGACAACTTATTTCAACTTCGAGTGGCTTGAGTCTACTACATAGTAACTACCAACTACATATTCTTATCACCCGAAGGTACCCAATGCACTTTCACTCACCTCTTCTTTTCCAAACCATTCTTCCCTATCGCAAATACTATATACAAATCTTTCTTCAATTTGAGTGTCTATCCACTCTAACTCTAAACTACTAACTTCAGCCCATTGTTAGCAAATGTCAAATGTTAATTAACAGATTAATCTGATGTTTCATCAATGCAATGCAATTATCAAGTATGCAATCAGTGAGACACTAGTTTGTTATAGATATTGTCTGACTGAATAGAAAACTAACACTGCAATATGTCAAAACTAAAAGTAATTGACTTGACGCATTGTAATTTGCTCGTAGATTGTTCGCCCCGTGAGTGCTTTGGTCGTGGTCGACGTACAAAATGATTTCATCAGTGGCACTCTATCAATTTCTGGATGTCCTGCAAGGCAAAATGGAGAAGAGGTACGAGAAAAATTAAACCCTTTTTTCATATTTGTACGATATGCTGATTTTTTAGGAGTATGTAAAACTTAAGGAAAGTACTATAGACTATAGTTTGTCTTACATAAAAAAATAAAAAAGTGACCTATGGTGAAATGATTAATCGAAATCATTAACTTGAATTCCAGGTAGTTGGGCCAATCAACGTATTATTGGATTCTGTTGAATTCGACTGTGTCTACTACACTTTGGATTGGCACCCAGAAAATCATATATCATTTGTCGATAATATCATGCAAAGGAAATTACATTATAGTAGTACAGTAAGTGTGTACACGATTTCATTTCCTCTTAATTTATGCAAAGCCCAACAAGCTACTTTCCGATAGAAAATTCATTAGTGAAGTATTATTTCGTATCTATGCAATAAAATAACAGATATGTCAACTTGGTGATATCTGATCGCAATCACAAAATATGACTTTTCCTATCAAATCAAGCAAAAAATATATGAAACTTGACATTTCGAATATGATCTGAGAAATACACGAAATAAAGAACTGTTATGAATACTTTTTAAATAAATAAAATAAGAAATTGTAAAAAAATTTGGGTTTAAAATGTCTATACTTGTGATTAGTTTTACAATATTGGCCAAAATTACCCTACTTGCCTTGTGAAACACCTTGAAGAAATCAAACTTTTGACTGAATCATTTATTGTCAAAGTCAGTTTTACTACTTATTTCCAGTTTTCTGCTATAAATCAAAGAAGCTAGTGTCTTACGTTGTCCCAAGGTTCTACTTTGAAAAACACACGTATCTCATATTGCCTCACTAAAGCTATAAAGCATCTTTTTGTGAGTGCTAACGAAGTTCGAGGAGGTTCTTAATCTTAAGGGCCAGGGTTCCTTCCTTAGCATTTGAAAAAACCCATTGAATCTACGAGAAGATATAAATAATATTAAAATCTTGAAAGAAAAACTCCGGAACTTTTTCGAAGTTTTCCATTAATCTCTGTAATTTTAGCTAATTTGTATCATTAACAAACCTGACCATCTTTTTATCTTCAGCAACCTATTTGAGCCCAAATGTTACAAAACATTATTTTTAAATGACTTCAAAACGCTACAACGCTAGAGACGGTCAAAAGGCTTGTGTATTCACTAGCTGAAGCTGGGCTTTTTTAATAATAAACAACTTGTTCATGTTTTCAGGTAAAGAATGGCGAAGATGCCAAGTTGTATGACACAGTAATATTTGAAGGTCCTCCAGTGATGGAACAAAAGTTGTGGCCAAGACATTGCGTTCAGAACTCTTGGGGAGCCAAAATGCATGAGAATTTGAAAGTGAGTATAATATAATTGGAAATAGTCCACAAACCTTAAACTTAGTCAAATTATCAATGCAACTTATTGTGGTTTCAGATTGTAGAAGGCAGTCCATTTATTTACAAAGGAACAAACCCAGAAGTTGATTCTTACTCTGCTTTTTTTGACAACTTCAAACTTTCGAAAACAGCATTAGTTTCTGAACTGGAAGCTAAAGGTGTTACTGATGTTTATGTCTGTGGATTAGCTTACGACGTTTGTGTCGGTAAGTGAAACTACAACAGATTATCAGGCTTATTTTGCCATTGCTCACGAAGATGTTTTTTCAATGGAAAGGCTGGCTGTACTGTTTTAAGATTAGCAAACTGTTTTTCATAGGGGCAACTGCCTTTCATGCGGTAGAATTAGGATACCGCACCATCTTGATTGACGATGCATGCCGTGGAATTACTTTAGAAGATATCCATGCTACTAAACAAAAGCTTGCAGACCATCACGGTGTCGTCGTCCATTCTGAGCAGGTAATTATTTACTGCTCAACTATACGAAACCCATTAAAAAAATAGACTAACCATAACGCTTCAAAATTTTAAATTTTTTCAGATCAAATCAATGGTACAAGGAAGAGATCGCCGACCCGAACTGGGCTTCAAGCTTGCA
>JAQGAA010000752.1:0-19453 GCA_034696425.1 Isotoma viridis
CTCCACTACTTCTGTTGCATTTTGCATGATTCTGTTCAACCCCATTGTTTTTCGTATAATTGAATCATTCTATGCATACCACCAAACTAACTACTGAAGGTTCTCTTATAAAATTATTTTTAAAAATTTCAAGGAATTTCCGTACCACTAATATTTCTCAGAATATAATTTCTCTTATAAATTTCTAAACACTAGCAATAAGCAAGTAATAAAAACGGTTTTAAAAAACCATAAGGCAAAGCAAATAAGTAGGTGCCACGACGTCAGGTAAGGTCAGGAGTCATGCCTGATAAGAAACACAAGCACATTTGGGAAGATTTGTAAAAATGAAAGTCAAAGTGAGAAACCCCAAGAGCCAGGTAGGGGTAAACACACTAAAGAGTGTAGGTTAATACGACAAATAGTACAAGATAGATTTTGGTAATGCGTCAAAACTACCTTTGAGATTGTGAGAAGAAGATATGCATTCCTGACACATGGAGTGATAAGAAGGACAATAAATTAAATAAAGCCGTTTCTACCATTTTTGTCTTTACTTGGCTGTTGGCTTGACCATCACAAAGTCATACTACAAACACACACACACTAATAACGATGAGATGTGCACATTTAGCCTTAAGGTCTAAATGGGATACTGCCTCACTATATACTACTCATCCAATGATCCATGTTGCTCGTGCCATTCTGATTAAAAAACTTTGATATTGGCACATACAATGAGGATGAGAGGACTCTTTTCGAAAAAGCAATAAAAATAATTGGCAGCAATCTTCCTGCTCTTCTCATCCCTTTTATTCTCCTTAATCTTAACAAATGTGACAAGTTTTGAGTTTGCTCGAGTTTTATCAAAACATTTAATCTCTCGTCATACTGGCGACACTCTTCTTAAAAACACTTTCCCGTTAGGAATTTCACCTATACCATCAAACCACATTACTTTACCTATCTTTTACCTGCAATAACAATTATTAGATGCATATTATCCTTTGGTCTCTTTCCCATCCGTTTGTTACGTATTATCTCCTACATCCTTTAAAAGGCATCCATCGCACATAATAACAATCATAATAATAACAATCAGCCTTGCTTGTGGTCAACGATATGCATTATTTGTGGCACGTAATTACAACAATGGTTCTTTTTTGTTTTTTTTTTCTCTCATGTGGTCAATATTTCATATTTATACATCGTGTGTGTACTTTTAACGTGGTTGACTAGTTGTTCGTGGTTACATTATTTGTAAATAGTAGATTAAAGCGCATAATATTAGCAGTTCATCCTTTGACAACCTTTTGCTTTCTTGATTTTTATTGATAAACATGTCCCGTATTTTTATTCATGCAACATTTTAATATCAGATTTACATTTGAGGGTCAAAGACAATAATGACAAAAGTGTGATGCGTGTGCTTCACTTGTTCACTTCATCTCGGCGACAACAAAGGGTACACAATATGTGCGTTTTAATTAACCTCACATCATCACGTAATTACTTACTTTATCCATTTTTCATTCGACCTTTGGCTTTTTAATAAGTAGAAAAGGATTGAACAAACATTCCACTAATCAAGTAACTACCTAATGGCCATCACATCAAATTATCATCATCGGCTATGTTCAATAGAGTTGATTTGCTGAAGCCATAATTCACTAAAAAGCGAGATTCACTAGCAGAGCGAGTGTGTTTTCTGTGTGGATTGAGAACAAAAAAGGAAGTTCCGGGACGAGTTTGCTTTATTGTATGTCTCGCTTTTTACGCATTGTACTACACTTTCTTGTATGTTAAATATATTTTATATTGCTGTGTATTGTTGTACTTCTATTTTATTATTGTTGTATTTTGTATTACTTGTTTTTTGGTTTTAGGTCCGATCGAGGTCTTCTAACTCGTAATACTCAATATGTTCTTTTGCTTGCTACTGACCACAATATACCTCTCTATCTTATGTGTAAATCATTTGCAAGGCGATTGTGGTTATTATTATGAAGATCTATGCAAAGCAAATTTTCAAATACAAAGACAACGGGTCTCGCTATTATTCATGAAAGAAAGAACAGATATATATCTAGCAATTAAAGGGTTAGGTCAAAGGTCCCTAAGAATAATAAAAAACACTTCTATTATCACTTAAGATCAGGTTATATATGTCGTGGATTATAATGAGATATAAAACGGTTCTGATCCCGTACAACTACTAGGGAGACGTTGCCTAGGCACAAGCCAATTAGTTAAGCCCCCGGGTCAGTTTTTCTCGTGACATTCCCCAACCAGCTGTAATGCTTAATTCTTCTAATATTCAATAAGACAACAAGGACCTAAATCATAAGTGTGGCTGATTTTATTGCCTACGACACATGCACAGGGGAGGTAGTGGTTTGTTATTATTTTGCTATTAAAACAACTTAATGATTTAGCGTACTCTTAAAATTTCTCATTTATTAAATTCATACTGCAATAATCACCTCATAATCCGATACAAGATATAAAAAAAAGATGAAAGAAAACTGAAAAGGATTTTAATAATTCCTCAGGATGGATTTAAGTTACTTAAAAAGCTTTCAGATGTCTTGTTCAACCAAGGAAAAAATAAGGGCAATCTGTGCAATTAATTTAAAAAGAATCAATGAATGCACGTAAGTAATGAGCAAACAAAACAGCTCAGAGGTCTTGTACATAATAATAATGAAAAATGAATAGCAACGTGTAAACCAGAAGTATGTAAGGTGAGTGCATTATTAATACAATGATTTTATTAATGCGAATGAACTACCAAGGCCATAGTATGCCATGGTGACCCTGACCTTATAAATCTTCTGAGATTCTTCTTATTCTTCTTTCCTTCTTTTTATTTATTATTTCTTGATTCTCTTGACACCTCGGCCTTTGCTCATCCGTATGCTTGTTATGCGATGCCGTTCTGATTATAAATTTCCATCTTATAGTTACAAGCTACTAAGTGTGCTATCCATTGTGCTCTTACAAGTCTACTCCTAATTTGCAGTTCATTTAGTTAGTGCCCACATCACAAATATAAAGTCATTACTACTTAGTTTGCTTTTCACAAATCATCTAACGGGTTACCTCTATATAATGTACACATTCTATCTATACAACTCCATATGTATTAATTCTAATACAACTAACACATAATATTAACTCGCTACCCTATAACGTTTTCAATATTATTATCACTTGGAATGCCAAAAAGACTACGTTTTCAAATTTTGATTCAACATCATTAAAAAAATTCTAATTATTGATTTGAAATTATTGATCCGGGTGGAAAAGAGTACTTAGCATGGAAAATTAGCATGGAAAATTTAAAGCTCACAGCAATCAGAAAAAATTTTGATTGGATTGGGCTTTAATATTGACAAAGAAATTACCAGCTTATTTACTACATGGAAATTGAATGATGATCCAAGACGGGGGTAATTAGTATTTTTGTAATAAGCATGAGGCATTGAATAATAATCTCAAATCTCAGGTCAAAGACAATCTCCACTTCAATAGTGTTGTTCCATAATATCAACTAGATAAGTTATAGGTCGACCTATGGATTTTAACTAGCCGAATCCCTTCCTTCCACGTGCATCCATTGTATCATACACAAGATATAAAACTCAGAGTTGTATTATTACACGAAAATGTTAGACAGCTTCGAAACAGAAGAATTTTCTATACGAAAAAAAACTTTGAATTACAGGATAAAAAATCAATCATAAAATAATAACAAAAAGTTTCTTCTTCCACATGACCAGTTTGAATCAGATCAGCTTATTAGGCAATTGAACTACACAAACTACAATACGCATACTTAATACTTGTCTATTATTCTTTTGCTAATTTTTCTTACAATAATATAGAGGCAACCTGAATTATGATTTTTAGTTACTAATCTAATTCATTGTTTTAGTATTATTATTATTTTTTTTTTTCTCCTTATCTAAAAGTATTAGCTACTGGTGCAAATTTAAAGTCCTGCATGGCCTGATAGTCTTAATTATTCAATTTACCATAAAATTTAATCCAACACATATCTATTTAATACATTGTGTAGTAGTTATGTTATCATAATTATTATTACTTTGCCTCCCTGAAGCAATGTCAAATTTTCCTACCATTTTACAACATTCTGCTGGCAGGTTGAAAACATTCCAAACAAACAAGCCCAAGGAAAAGACAATAAATTATTATGTTATATATCTCATGCTATAATGTTGTATTAATTTGATTCAAGATTCACTAAAAAGAATTAAACATGATTTTATATCACAGTTCAAAACTTAACCGTATACTTATACTTTCCTTCCAAGTTATAGTAGATGCAACTCTCGGAGTTTTGCTTTGGGAAATAAATGTTAATGCACAACGTGGACATGAGGAACTGTCGTTGTTCTCGTAACTAATGAGATGCTAATGAGAAACAAATGTTAATCTTAGTCTTAAATCAAGTGAAAAGGTTTATTAACCACTGAACATCATAAGAGATGCCTACTGTCTATGTAATATATGTACTGTTCAAATCTTATCCCCCGTACACATAATATTATTACAGAGACAAAAAATGAAATAAAACATGAATTTTATAGAATTTAGAACCACGCAAACTTTTCATGCTATAAAAGGTCTTAATAGTAGATAGAGTTGTAGAAAATAATAGAAAGCTTAATGAGAAATGAAAAAAAAAATTAAAAATTTCAAAATATTTATCAATATCAATGTCAACCCGGACCTCTTCGGCAATACATTATTTTTTTGCTTGAAAGATAAAAAAATTACTTAGGTAATAGTCATAATAATATTTTCAGATAAAAATGTCGCATTTATTACTTAGAGTTAAATATTAATTGGGTATTTATTACATTTATGGAATGGCCAAAAAGACTACACAATGAAGAATGTTCTTAATGTTTCATAACATTAATGCTCACACCTATATCTTCTGCCTGTAATAGTGGATACGATGTTATTTTATACAAGGAACAAATTAAACTGCAATGTCACCATAGGACACACGCAATAACACTCATTTTCAGTCTGAAGTGTGCTTCAAGATATTATAGATATGATTAGTTGAATAATTTTGAATTTTTTTTATTTTACACAATAGAGAAAAATCCTAAGGCAAATTCACACCTAAAAGAGATAGCAATTGGATAATTCATAAAATATTTTTCATAAAATGATTTGTAGACATTTCCAGTTTTATAAAATATAACATTTTTCAATTTTTATGGTCTTTTCTTAATTATTTCAAGAACTTTTCTAAGCATTTCAAATAATTTGATGAATAGTGAGAAATACAAGTATAATTTAATCTATCCTGTAGGTAGACAAAATTAATATTAATGGATAAAGTTCAAATGTGATAAATCAAAATAAAACACGTCATCTACACAGATATTAAATTTATGTTTTTAAAATTTAAAAAAATGACCATAATAGATAGCCATTGACACAGAGTTGAGAGTAAATCGGAATTTAATTTTCTTTTCTGTTGGATTTAATTACGAAGTTCTTAAAATGACATTTAGCCTAACCCCACCAATGTATCAATTATAATGGGATTTTTTATGTCCAATCCCTGCTGACAAGACTCACAGCTGGAATTTAATTTTACAAATAAAAAACGGACATGAATTGAGAAGCTAATGCTGAGTTGTAAATACATCTTCTTTTATGGCACTGCATGAATCAAGGTGTGACTTTTCTCAACTTTAAACTCAACAACATTAAGCAATATTATTCTCTGTCTTATCTTCAGAAATGTCATTGTGATTAATATCAAACTCGAGTTTCTTATCTTATTACATCGCTTATCCATTTAATACACAAATAATAATGTATTTACATTGATACAAAACGAGACATCTTCCAATTTAGAAATATCATATCGTGCAAACCTAAAAACTCATTTGCTTTGCACAAATCTGATGCAAATCTAAATTTACCTACCTATTTGTATAGACTTTGAACTTTACAATTAAACTATTCAACCAATGTCAGTTTGTATTTGACGAGAGTGTGAACCTGTTAGTCTTGATGAGTGGCATCTTTACTAAATCCGAAATGATTTGCGGGGACACAACTTAAAAAAGTTAATTGTTTTTCTTAATTACAAAGCTCAAGTAAGAAAAATGTGTAAAGTATTATCGAGCTTATTAAAGCTAATGTTTGCCAATTTCATGGTATTCGTGCATGTACATCTGCTCAAAAAAATGGTAGTTTCTTCCTCGGACATCTGACAGTGGGTAATTATCAGTTATTAGGTTCAAGAAGGCATTGTTTACGACGCCAACAAAGACTATACATTCTACTACTCTAATCAAACCATCATTCATAGAGTCTAATAATCATGATATTATAAAAAAGAGAGATGGAATGTGTCAAACAACAAACTATCAATTGAACACAATAAAATCAACCAAGGTGGTTGCTCCTTTTGTGAATAAATTCTTTGACATGATTGCGGATCTTTGTATTATTATTGCTACTCATTCAGTACACAAACTGACGTAATATCTAACATAACATTAGGTCTATTGACACGTTTCAAGTCAATGCATTTTTTATAATTGGTGAAAGAACTATGACCCCGCGTGGATACACACGAGTCAAATAGTTATAACTAGCTTAGGATCGAATAACCCTTCAATTAATTTATTCTTGGAATTTATTCCATTTTATACGCACATAATTCAGGTTATAATAATAAAAAACATAATTTTACTATAAACAAATTTATTAACTCTGAGTAACAGTTTTTTAACTCAAGCAATGCTCCCATGCGATTTAGAAAAATTTGATATGAAATAAAGCCATTTAAAGCTGTAGAGTATATAAATAAGTAATTGGCATTCTTAAGACATTTACACTCAATCAGAGTAAAAAGTTTAAAACTGTTAATAAATTTTTACATGTACATGCCTGAATTTCAGTATTTACTTTGCACATTTAAGACAAACTATAACTGCTCGGCATTTCCTTTATAAATATTCTATCAGTATTGGAAGTTAATAAACCACAGCCTATACTGTTTCCCTTGGCCATAGGTCAAGAAATAACCACATACTTAACATTCCATACATTGTGCTTTAATTTAATTGTACCTCGCCTAGCCTTAGTTAAGGAATATTTTTTATACCCACCCACATCAACATTTTACCATCTCACTACTTTACATATCATCAATATGATTTTCACTCAGGTTGACTAACTTAAGGTATTTTCGATGTAAAAAGGGCTGAGTTGAAATGAGCAACGACAAAAACAAGGATAATGATTATAATAATATTTTATATACTGTGTGTCCTTAGGTATAGTTTGTAATGTACAATGTGCATTTATAGCATTATAGTGAAAATACATTTTATAAAGTCTTACATCACCAATAAGGAATGAGTACAGTAAAAAGCCAATGACGCTATACATATTCATACAATGTCTCTAAAAGTGTATTATAAGTTTACTCAGATAAAATACATCTATCCAAATCCAAACTGTTTGACCATTTAACACCTCTCACCTTTTTGGTAGAAATCATCATATCATGATGATGATGATCATCATCTTCTTCTTCATGATGAAACTCTTTGGAGCCAGATAATAACAGAGCTCGAGGATAAAACACTTTAGCAACCCATAGCAAGTAACTTCAACAAGTTGGACTAATCAATGCAAATATGCAAATGAAGACGGATAATGTTCCCTCACAGGGAGACGCGAAGGGTTTTTCTAATGTAATAATGGCCCATAATAATGATAATAATAATAATGAAATAAAATGATTACAATATCTCTGGTTGCATGTACATACGTTAAGAATGAACGGACTTTAAGAAAGAGAATTCGCTAAAGAAATTTTTAATACGTTCTTAAATCTCCTTAAGCGACATTGGCTGACACTAATAATTAATTTACGCCACTGGCCAAGGAACATGATAAAACTTTAATACATAATATTCACACAATCAGTTAGGGTCATGTCATGACGGTGAGTAGTACACTAGTAGTAGTGGACAATGTAGCTCTTTTTAGGGTTCATTGATTGCGAGTCTCATCTTCACCTTGGGTGAGGTGAGGGGTACTCGTATAATATTTACTACTCTTATTCTAACGTATATGATTATCCTATTTAAAAAAAGGTTATAATAATACAAAGAATCACAAAGTAAGAAATCATGTTCCGTAGTAATGCCCATTGAAATATAAAAGAGTAGGCTCATCTCACATTTTATAAATTGACTATGATTTAACTAATAATAATAATCTTATATACTCATTTAGGACTTAAAACCCATTCTAAGGCATGTGTATAAATTGAAAGACTAATACAATAAAAAAGATAAAGAACGAGACTTTTAATACCTCTTGAGATAGACACGAAGATGAAATTAAACGAGGATGTACATGACACTTGACATGACATGACATGACATTGAAACACGATACACTCTTGAAACATGGGCAAAATGATACTGTGAAAAACCTACTAGCTCACTTGTTTTTATCTGATGGGATAATTATTAAATCCGTTTGATGATGATGAGACTGATGATGATCATGACTAGAAAGAAGAACAACAGTAAAAGTAAAACTCTCTTGGAACGAACTACTATGTACACTTTGATAAGTCAGTTCTAACTAAAATAATAAAAATAATGTGTGTGTGTGTGTGTGTGTGTGACTTACCCTATACTCGTTTAAGACAACTACAAAGCCATAAGACTAGAATCGACTTATCATTCATGTCACTTTTTTTAAAAAAAGCATTTCACATATTAATTTGATGTGAAGATAATTTCATTGCCTATCCAAAATTATAAAATACATTGGGTATTATAAAATATGTCGACATTCGAAATTCAAATACCAACAGTGTCAGTCATAAATTCCCATAAACCACGCCAATAATGCGGTCAAACTGAAGTTGAAACGGAAAGATGTGTAGTCGTAACACAACTTTGGATAGCATACGCTTACCTATATTAGATATACCAACTGTAATTTTATTATATACGAACGATGAGAGTGGTATCTCAATATATATTATTGTGTGTATGTATATATCCCATCTTAATCTTATAATTCTAAATAAAAAGGCAAAAATGAAGAACTGTTATCATGAGCCAAAAAATTCCATATAAAATCTCTAAGGTATTTGCATAAGTATTTGGTGGTTCTAGAAACAACTTTCTTCACTAAGTATCTCACTGATATTTATGTGTAGAACAGGGTTACATTATAGTAAACTCACACTACGTAGTAGTAGTAGTAGTAAGTAGTAAAGAATCTTATGTACAATATCTTAAATATTCCAAGCACAACGTGGCCACAGTCACTCTTCGTTTTATGTGATTACGCATTCTCAAAAGAGTTAAGTTATTAAATTCCATGATGATGATGATGATGATAATGGTGATATTCTAGTCCTATAAATTTATTAAAGGTATCTATACATTTATTTAAATGCTATCATAGTATTAAGAATATTATAATAATACACAAACGACGGTAATAATCCGCGATTATTATGGATTAACATTTTGATTTTTACTACAATCCAATTCAACCAACCATCATCGGTCAGAAAACCTGATTTATTAGTTACCCATTGGTTTTGGTGGTCTCTGCTTTTAAAGGCAAGTTCTAAAACAATTTATATTGATTCGATGTGATGAGCTATGTGTTCGAGTTAGATGGAACTTAGTATTAGTATCTGAATTTATCATATGCATTTTATATTCATACTGTTCCCAAGAGTCTCCTTTCTTCCATTTACAAATGTATTTATAAATTTTCAAAACAACTAAATAGTAAAAATTGAGTTTTTTCAAAGCTATTTACTTACTACTTACTAAAATCATAAAAAACCGATTGATTAAGTAAAAACACTTAAAAATTGATTCGTTATGTCAAATACTTAATTTTTTCTTTGAACACAAATGTCTCTGTAAAAGTACACGAATAACTAAAATACCACAGGATGAGAGCATTAATATTTATTGACAGCAAGAATGTAATAGAAAGTCCTTATTTGTACATGTTTGCACAGTGTGGGTTTTTCTTCTACAGAGAATCTATTAATTTATTTTGAATCTCTTCTGAAATAAAACCAAGAACAAGAATTACCTACGCCAATGTTCTACAAGGGCAACATCTCCATATAATAGTATGATAGCATCTATAACATAAATAAAATGTTTATAATAATAATAAAGCAGTTGGATTTTTGTATTTCTAAATCTTTTTAAGTTTCCTAGTCACAACTCATACAATAACACTAAGGATAGATAAAGAAAGGAACAAAAGTAGTAAAGAGGTTTTACATCGTAGTAGTATTAGTAGTAGTAAATAGTATGTAGGTACAGAAATACAAATTTGTAATGCTATAAAGAAAGATAAAGAGACAACGTCCTTGAGGAGGTCACGATTTCAAACAGGAAGTCACTGACCGGCCACTACTAATAAGATACTACAAAGCAAGCTGTGTTATGATCTAAAATACTTTCAAATAAACTCAACTAGAATGCTAATTTGTTGCAATCCACTATTCCACCTAATCAATGATGCATTTAGTTACTAGTGTGTACACCTTTATGTCCTAAATGTTTTTCAACTTTATGAAAATGAAAACTAGGTATTTGTTGTTTCTTTGGGCACACTACTAAATTCAAGTCACTATAATTTGTTTTGTACTAAGGTTATATTTAAGCGGATACTAAAAGCGAGTTCAGTGGCTTTGTGTATCTCTTAAATTCATTTCAGTCAGAATAGTAAATTCAGAAGTGAGTATGGAAGTAGAATGAAGTTTGATGATTTAGTTAAATTATCTCAGCTAATGCATTATCTTTTCTTAAGTAAGAAAAATCATCTTAGGAGAAAGTATACATTATTCCTTATGATGGATCCTTGAGGTAGTAAAATGTACACTGAAATAATAAACTTAACAGCCTGTCCATTAAAAGTTCAGGTAATTGCACAGCTTTCTGATTCAATACTGTAACCAAGAGGTAACAAGTTCAGAGTGCAGAACTACAAAATAAACGCATCAATTTAGTATCAAACATCAACGAAATAACTAAACTAGCTTCTTTTTTTTACTTCTTCCTTTACTACATTATGTATATATGGATGGACATATTAAATGTCTTTTTTTTTAACTTGCTACATAGAGAGATGAATGTCAGATTGAATCAAAGATAAAATATCACATCACACAATTTAACAGTGCAATGGCAAGCTGGTTAAATTCTTCTTGGGATACTTGACTATTACTCACCAACAACATTATCAACCAATGTAATAATCTAGGTAATGGCATTACACCCAATGTGTCTTTTTTATAGAATCTACGAGTTTAGCAAACTATAAGAATATCATATATCATATCATATATCAACCACATACGTATATAGCCACTAATATAATAAGACCAGTAGATTTATTATATATTATTGAAAGTCTTTTCTCTAATACGTAAGAGTTCAGTTTTGAAAAAAGCCAAACCAGATCAGTAACTCGATGACATTAAGTTATTACTGCAGTGAATGTAAATGCAAGAAAAAAAACAATCATCATCTTCTAGGTTGGTTTGGTAAGAACAAAATGAGGATGGACACATAAGGGTATAGAGTGTTTTGAACAAGAGGACATTGTCACCTAATAACAAATGCTCACTCATTGTAATTACTCTGATTTACATTTACCTATTATGTCGAGCTACCCCAGGCGGTTGATAACCTTATACATTCATTACATTTGATAAATACATTGTGCAGCTATCATCATCTTTTTCAATTTACAATTGACAATGATCCATGTGAGCTACTACCAACATATATAACAAACTAAACTACTACTATTATTCCATAATATATATAATAATAACATATGACATTTTGCATATTTGTATATTTCCAAATAATGGACGAGTGTGGGTAGCAAGATGTAGCAGTTTGATCTTCTTATATGATTTTTACTTAAAAAATTGAATCCATTTCAATGCACATTGCAATAGTGTTTGGTGGTGGTGGTACAACTTGATATCGTATCATTGACGTCTATCTATTTCACATGCAATATCAATAAATTAGGCCTTGAAGGAGAGACGAGTAAAGTCAGGGAGATCAAGTTTGGGCAAAAATGTCACACTTCATACCTCCTAGAAGCTACTACACCTCTTTGTAATCTCGAATCTCACCTTAAGAGAGTCTTTTAAGATATGGGAAAGCATGGAAACAAGAGCAGAAGCAACTTCTCACAAATGATTGAATTATGATGATAATACTGATAAAGAGACTAATCTGCATAATTGATCGATCCGGATTAACAGATGAGCTATCAAGCTACTACCAACTACCAATCCAATCTCCACCTCCTACTGTTTTTACTGAGTCTTTACGTCTTTCGACTTGTGACTCTTGTGTCATTCTCAGAATTTTTCTTAATAAGCTTTTATGCATCTTTCTTATACTTTTATTCTACCAATAACTTCTTTATTCAAAAATGTTGTTTCTATACAATACAAAAGAGTCAGTTTAGGCAAACTGCGTATATCAATAACAATACATATTACAAAGAATAAGTGAATAAAGGAATTTATTTTAAAAATTATTTAGCTACATCGTAAATAATATATCTTCTTCGCCTCTCACATCAATTTAGCCCGCATTAAATTATTCAATCGCAGAAAATGGGATGGAATTTTTTGGACTAATGCCACATTACAACAATCTGGGTTTTAGTATTCAAATTATCTATAATATTATTATAGTTTGAAATCCCATTAGAAATCTCTTGTTTATGATCTTTTTATTCTTGATTTTCATCTTCATTCACAAAAAAATGAACCCTTTGATATCATCATGGGATATTAGGATATCAAATCATTTCCCTCCCACATGGATAAATCGACAAAATATTTATACGGTTCCCTTTGTAGTGTTATTTAATGACAATGGCTCATGTTCAAATGATGTGGTGTTATATGTTTGTACCTACTTCAAATTTTAATTTTGAATAAATTAAATTTTATTACGGTATAAATTATGCTGTTTCTACTACTGTACTGCCACTTAAAGACGTAGAGTGGTTGAGCCTTGCGATTGACATCTAATAGTGTATTAAAATGGGAATGGGAATTCACCAGTTAATCTTCAATACATTATTATATGTGAGAACATATCTGAAGAGTTTTAGCTATTAAAAATATTCAGAACATATCTATTTGGATTTCGGTAGCTTGTTTAAAACATTTCATTGCGGAGTGTGGTGTGAGCAGAAGAAGCAAGATCGTAAAATAGACTCTTTTCAACTGAAGCTGCTAAACAACCTTTTTTTGGCTTATGGCTATTTCAAGATTTAAAACTCTGTGATTATTTTATTTTACAATTTCTACTCAACTTTAATTAAGGTAAGTTTTATATTATTGAAAATTAATAAACATTTTATACCAACTGTTTTCAAGCAGAAATAAAAGCTTTGTAATTAGTATTGAATGGAGAAATTGAATTTACTTTACTATTTTTATTGATTTACTTTTAAAACGGGGTTTCTTAAATTGTTTTTGTATTATAATCATATTAATATAGCGCAAAATGCCTACTACAACGCTTTAATTGAGTGGCAAATTTTCCAAGGACTTCAACCTTCAAATCTTTAACAAGAAACGTTTGCCATTGTAAAGTTATCTTCTGGGGTATGCAATGATTAGTTGTCAAATGAAATGTAAGAAATGGATTTAAGAATTCTATGTGATTTTGTTTAATAGTGAAGAAACTCTTAGAAAACATTTCATGAAGTAACATTTAGTAATAGAACGTAAGTGATACGGGAGAAGAAACCTTACTAACTTATTCCCTCTGTTTTAATCTTAAGTGAAAGTGACACAGTATCTTTCCAAGCTATTACTATTTAGAAATTAGAGAAATTATTTAACATGTGTTAAACCCAGACAATATTTTATCGCTAAATTTTATGCTATTAGGTTTAAAATCTATTGCGATAAAATTGGGTATAGCTCACAGATGCAAAGTACGATGTCGACTTGTATTTTCTTTTGTTTCATTTACACACATTTTAATATCAGATTTTAAAAGTTTTTCATACTAAGTTTAACCTAAAAAACTAGAGTTATTAAAGCGAAAAAAGGCAATTTTCAGGAAAAGTCCGTGGGGAGAGAGTATCTCAGAGACTCTAAAAAAGTTTTTTTGATACTCAACTAGCTAGGTAAAATTTTAAAATGATTTTAAAGTGATTTTTTTTTAAATTCTTGCTTGTTATACCCTAAAGTATAATGCAATTTAGGGATAATTTATGAAAATGCAAACTAAGAAATCTTCATTTGCAGCTTTACAGTTTTCATGAAATGAAATAACATTTTAAAATGACTTGTGTACTTTAAAAAAAAACACGACTTAAACCTACTAATTGGGTTACATACAAAATACAATTTATCTCTTGATCACAAATCTTTATAAGCCATGGATTGAATTTTAACATCTAAATCCATTTTCAATGAAACATGAGATTGCACTTTTGGTCTTCGATTGATGAGAGATAAGATTTTGATTGCAAGTGAGATAAAATTCCACTATGCCTATTAGCAAACTATCAAAGAATAACAGTTATAAAAGATAAAACTCTTTTTGAACCACAAGGGAAAAATAAATCAGCCTCTTTGATGCAAAGAATCTGATGACTTAATACCATTAGGGATTTTCCAAGGAGTGTAAAAAAATGATGACTTACCAAACCCATTGGCAGCAGACTGATCGCTGAGCCCCCCTCCACAGTAGAAAAACTCAGGTATCTCCTACTCAAGGGGATTCGACCCTCTTAAGTCTCACCGCTGTCGCTGATTTTACAACTTGATTTCCCCAGGATTGCCCAGCAACGTGTGGAAAATTGGGAAAGACCAAATTCTCTCGAATCTATTGCGGAAAAAAAACAGCAATTAAAGCATTTGTCCGTATCTCCAACAACTTTATAAAAAAAAGCATAAAATTGAAAATATAAATACGAATTACGAGCTCATAAGCGAATAAAGTTTAAAGTGCTCTCGCAAAACTAAGTAATTTAGCATGTAATAAAAATGTTACCTACGCAAGGCTAAATAAAACAAAAAAAGTAGAAAAAAACAAACATCAACTTTATATTATACTCATATACATAAGTCGAAGTACTTCTTAAATTTAATCTACTATTATTGCTGAGTATCAGATTATAATCAACAATGATCATGGATTGTCTTAAGATTATTAATACCTAAAAGGACAAGAGTAGAATGAGTACTAAAATTTAAGTCAAAAAACAAATATAGTCGTAGTCTAGTACCTGCATGTACTTAGCGTACACTCATACACAGGTAAACTCATTCAAGGAAGATAAGTTAAACGAAAGAATGTTAAATTTAATAAGGTTAGAGGTCATGTTAACAAGAGTCATAAAAACCCTGTTATTAAAAAGAATATTATGAGGATACAAATCTGACTCGAGATGAAGAGAAAAAAAAGGAAGCCATGGGGGTGGCATTATGATGGCATGTCTGCTTGACGGTATCGTATCACCAAGTCATAATCAGTCAAAGTAGCTAGAGAGTGGCAGCATCAGCACCAAACGTAACAAAACCTTTTAACAATCCTCATGGTGGTGCTATTACTAATACTGCTAAACTAAACTTGTCGGTGGCAATCACCTTTCAGCAGTAATCATAATAAACCGGGCATTTTATTGCACAGCTTTTGTCTAATGAGACTTTTACTATTGAATAAAACTAAAAGATAACTTTTTAAGTTAGTCAAGAGTCAGACAATTTTTTAATGGTAGGAATTTTGAGGCAATAAAAGCCCACAATTAATTTTCCAGTTGTATTATTATGATTAACGTTATGAGTCCTCCCTCCGCCTTCTGGTTATCTTGTTACCTCAATAATAATAAGAGGTACGGACGTTAAACATTAGTCATAATAATAATAATATTTGCACCTAGTCCTAACTTAAGTACACATTCCCCATTCTCTTATTCTTAACTATTATCATTAGAATTGACTCAAGTGAACTTTTATTTAAACATTATAATGTCATACCTTTCATTTACTATGCTTCATTGTAATTCTTTTTTATTCCCCTTAATACACATCTCCATATAATAAAACAAATAATAAATTATAAAGCTGTAAAAAAAATTTTAAACACACATTCATCCCCTACATGAACATCCTACTTATACTTATGGTAAAATCACAATTATAATATCATTCTTTGATGATACCCAAAATTATACCCAAAAGAAAAAAAATTCTATAGGAAGTTTTTTTCAGCAGGATAAGAAGGAGGAATAACATACAAGTAAGTAGGTAATAATATTATTTATAAGTTTTAAACATGAGATGAGATCAAACAAGAGTTTTTTTGTCTTGTTCATCATCATAAATCCAAATAGAAGGCAGAGATTCATTCCACAAAACCGTAACCCATAAACCACACACGAGCGACTTTGGCAGAAACGCATCTTCACTCCTTTTTGCTATCGTCTAGACCTCTAGACTAAAATGCTAATATTATTAAAAGTGTACAAGATATATAAAATAAAGACTGAAGAAGCTTAAAGAATTTATTTTATACGTGTTCTTTCTCTACTACTACTTAAAAATAATATACGGAATAGTGCATTTTGAATTGTACATTCAATAAAATATAAGCCTCTGATAGCTGCGTTACACTAAAACAGTACTGCTCCGCCTTTTTAGAAAATGCTCACTGGATTTCTTACGAAATCTCTGAACCCTATTAAAAATGGAGATAAATCTAAAACAAAATCCGCAAGTATCTTTATCACATCATCTGTGTGTGTATACCAGTGTACCAAAGTTGTTTCTTAGGTAAGTCAGAAGAGTTTTAAAACCCTGTAGGTCACACTGGATGATAACTCAACACAAACAAAATGATTCTTTGAAAAAGTTATATTTTTATACTTTACCTTAATAAAACTTACAGAAAATACAAACAAATTATAGATGCGCGTGCAATTTTAAGAATTTTGATGGACTGTATAGTTAAATTTCTCTGGTGGTTTGTCTCTCTATATTACTTTTGTAATAAATACGTCTCTGAGCTTTATTACAAAAATTGTACAAATTTTGGTACATTTTGGAATGCATATTATTATGTAACAGAATTTTTACTTGTAAGCTAAACTTGCATCTTTCATGCTTGAATTGTTCTACGTGACTTTTATACACCTAGATACCTTTATTGTGAAATTTTTTTGTTTTGTTATTCATTGAGCTGAATGAAGTGCATTTATTTGTATTAGTTTTTTTTTTGTTTCAGGAGTTTTTGAGTAGTTTGCCTTGTACTTTAATTAACGTTGTGCTTATTTCTCTTTCAGTGGGTAAAAGGTCATGAAAACTGTAGCTAATAAATATTACTTCCATCCTAAACTCAAACGTGCTAAAAAGGTCACAGTCATGGCTCACAAAGGTAAACATAGTGTGACGTAATACCTACATGGCCATATAGTTTTGTTAACCTCCTGTCATACATTAACGAGAATCCGAAATGAAAGGTTTTGTTCGTAAAGAAATCAAGAAGGAAGTCTTGGAAAAGTTTTGTAAAATCATGAAAAAATGAAAAAAAAACGAATTCTGGTAAATGAAAAGTAGCTAGCAAAAAGCATTTTATAGGGTAAAAGCAAAACTTATTAAACTGGACGGCTCGAAGCTCTACTTGTTTTTTTTTTTCTAAAGAAAAAAAAAAGAAAAAACGTTAAAATTAATTTCATACTAATTTCTATAAATTAAACTAACCACAGTCATAATATATCATTATATATTTAAAGCAACCATTGACATTTGAGTGTAACTAAAAAGAATGAATGATAGATGCGTATGAATGAAAATACTACGTCCGTGACTAGCACAATTTATTGTATTTCTTAAAGATGCTCAAAGTTAATTCATGGATAGAATGGAACATGCCATAAGGCATATTGGATTATGCCAAGTCACACATCGCCAAAGGCCATTCATTCCTTCATTGAGAGAACTTACTGGATTTTTAGTAAAAATCATCATCACCATCAGATGTTTGGCTTTTGAAGTCAAAGAGTACTGTGTACAATCCAACCAAAATGCATATGCCTATTGGCATTAACTGTATTATTGTGATACATTTATATTATTGGCAAGCAAAATTGGATAAAAACCGCACCAAGAATCTTGACCCTAGACAATGTTAAGTTGTCTGGAATTTCAGTCTCAATTTTGCTTTCAGTCCAGATCATGACACGATGAGGAAAGAAAGTGTTGATGTCTCATGATTGTACCTAAGTTTTAGTTTATACAAACAGAAGAAAATGCACTTGCCGAAGTTCTTAATAAATACAAGAGAATTTCATTGCCTATAAGTATATATGTTTATAAAAGAGTGCGTATGGATATGCATCCCATATGTTAACTAAGTCTTAAGAATATATCAAGATGGGTAGATTTCTGGCAAAGACCGATGACCAGGCCAAGTGAGACACCAGAAGCCAAATTATGGTACAACCAACAGCATATTTGTGGAGAAAACGCCAAAAATCTCAGAAGCTGCCAACGGAGCAAGCTGTTTGGGCAACTGACACGTGCTCATTTGGCTCAGTCCATCGTTTACATTTTTGAAGGGAGAAAGTACACATATAAAATAATAATAATACGACATTACCATAATAATAGTAATGGCAATGGCATTAAATAACTTAGAAATCCTCAATTCTTGCCAACTAAACATGAGGAAAAAGAAAAACATATGAAAAGAAAGTACACAGTCAGTGTCGTCTTTGATGAAATAGAAATGCCTGCCAGATTCCCCAGTTCCATTCTAAACAATCTCAACACCAACCAACCAACATTCCCATGTTAGCAAATTAGCCAGATCTGTTCCAGCGATTGTTCATTTATTCTTCTTATTTCATTAATTTTCTAACAAAAAACTCTAAAATAAAACTCAGAATCCCTAACCTATTATTAATTTCATGCAAAATGTTTAATAAATTAAGTTTTTTTATCCCCGATGGCATCACATCAATTAAGGCCGATCCACTTCAACTATAGATAAGCAATTTTTTAGATACAAATCTTAAGGAAATTTAAACTGAGACGAGTAAAATTATCTCAAAATCAATTTTTATAATGCTAACTACGAGGTAAATAAATCCATCCTGATATAGCCACAAAGCCTTTAAGTCCTCTAACATTGAATACATACGGGTATAAGCTAAAAGATGAATTGTCTTAGGTGTGATGGTATAATAAAAGCATTAATGAATAAAAGATTTGGAGTAAAGGTAATAACAACCAAAGCAGAAAATAAGCTTCATCCTTCAAATTCAAAACCATGACGCATAACAATGATCCATAGGGGAAGTAGCATCAAAGAACTCATCACACAGCAAAGCCAAGCTCATC